>SJYX01013237.1:202254-280635 GCA_006410675.1 Oreotragus oreotragus | reverse complement strand
TTTTTTTTTTTTTTTTTTCTTTTTTGCAGCTTTAGAAAAATAGATAATTACTTCAGTTAATTTCAGCAAAACAGTTCAAACTCATCAGGGCTGAACAAGTATAATTTACTGCTCCTTCTGACTTATTGTTGTGACTAGATGTGGATTGATGATTAAAGTGGTAAACAGTAACATTTCTGTAAAATGGCTGACTCGGCTGCCAGCGTGTCAGGGGAGACACCTGCCCCGATGGCTGTGCCGAGATTGTGCCTGCGCTCAAGGCTGTCAACAAAGAATGTAAGGCTTTGACAAGGTGTTATCTAATTGTGTTTTTAAAAGCCACGATACATACATCTTTTAATGTGTCACTTTAAGCAGCCAGAGAATTTCTTTTATTAAAAAGTACAAAGGAAAAATGAATGCCTTGCATTTTCTTTTTTATTCCCCCCTCTCCCTCTCTCTGTTATTCTTTTTTTTTTTTTTCCCTTTCCCTTTCCAAGCTCTGCCCTTTTGCCGTCATTCGGTGGAATATATTTTGCTCTTTAGTCAAATTGGCTTTTATTTAAATGGTTGCCCAAAATAGCTCAGCCACATTAAGACTGTAAGAAGAAAGGATAGTTTGTCCCATAGACGATCTTTGCTCCAGCCCTGGTGGGAGTTAGCCCGTGGTCAAGAACGAACCTGCCCTGAGGCTCTGTACCCTGAAACTGAGGGGTTGCTGGGGCTTCCTTGAATGTGTGACCCTTGGAAACCCCCGTCTTCTTAGGGGTCCTCTCTCATTATCCCCTGGGCCCTGTGCTTCCTTTGTCCTCTCTCCCTCCTCCTTCCCACTCAATATTTGTCTCAAAAAACATTGAAAAAAAAGAAAAAAAAATTGAACCCCAAAGAATATAGGTCTCCTCTTGCCCAGTAACATGAGATGTGGCCAGGAAAGGACAGCAGCCAGTTGGGGAAGGCCCCCTACACTCCCACCACAACCACAGAAGTCAAGGCCCCCCTGCAGAGTTGGATTTTGGAAGAACCAGATCATCCAGTCCCATCACTTCATGGCAATTAGATGGGGAAACAGTGGAAATGGTGAGAGACTTTATTTTGGGGGGCTCCAAAATCACTGCAAATGATGACTGAAGCCATGAAATTAAAAGATACTTGCTCCTTGGAAGAAAAACTACAACCAACCTAGACAGCATATTAAAAAGCAGAGACATTATTTTGCCAACAAAGGTCCATCTAGTCAAAGTTACAGCTTTTTTCAGTAGTCATGTATCAATGTGAGAGTTAGACTATAAAGAAAGCTGAACGCTGAAGATTTGATGCTTTTGAACTGTGATGCTGAAGAAGACTCTTGAGAGTCCCTTGGACTGTAAGGAGATCCAACCAGTCCATCCTAAAGGAGACCAGTCCTGAATATTCATTGGAAGGACTGATGCTGAAGCTGAAACTCCACTTGATGTGAAGAACTGACTCATTGGAAAAGACCCTGATCCTGGGAAAGATTGAAGGCAGGAGGAGAAGGGGATGACGGAGGATGAGATGGTTGGTTGGAGGACATCACTGACTCAATGGACATGAGTTTTAGTAACTCCAGGAGTTGGCGATGGACAGGGAAGCCTGGCATGCTGCAGTTCATGGGGTTGCAAAGAGTCAGACACGACTGAGGGACTGAGTTGAACTGAGAGCGATTTCATCCTCAAAAATTGCCTTGGAGAAGGCAGTTGGAAGGATGAACAAATGTAGTCCATCAAAAATGGTGTTCCCAGCACCATCTCCAGGTCCTGGGGGATGGCCCACTACGAGGCCGTGCCCAGCGCCTCTTCTGTGTGTGGGGAGAGCCAGCAGTCAGATCGCAGTCAGGAAGTGGAGGTCATGCCTGCAATTCAGACTAAGCTCAACTCCTCAGACCAGGCTGGCCAAATCACAGCCTGGCTCTGTGCTTCCCTGGGACCGCTTGGGGAACTGTTTCTCTGCTGTGCCCACTGTACTGACTGTACCCAAGACCCAAGCTGGAAGCATGTGACACAGAGACGCAGCCCTGGAGGAACCCGCCTGGCTCGGACAACTCTGAGCACACCCATGAGGCTCCTTGGGTGGGTGTCAGGGGAGGGAGGTTTCCAGGGGAAAACTGGAGGTGGTCCAGGGGTGCTGCAGATCCCACCCCTCAAATTCACACCCAGGTCCATCTAGACGGCTCCTCTGGGCCAAGCTGACTCAGGTATTGGCTTTAGTTTTCACTAGATCAAATGCAAGTTTCTCTTGAGAGACGAGAGAGACAGAAGAGAAAGAAGAACTAGGGAGGGGAGGAAGCAGGCAAGTCAGCTTGCTGCCACAGGGAGGGGAACAGGGGCTCAACCAGGGACCGCCTGAGCATCCCTCCAGGGGCCTCACTGGACATCTGGTCCAGGGAGCTGTTGAATCGGTCATAGTCAGTGTCACTCAGTGAGTCAAGCAATTTGTTACCAGTTATGCAACAAAGGCAGCAACCAGTGATGGAGGGAGCCGACAAGGAAGGTCGTAGGCAGGCCACAGGGTCCACCCTGAGAGCTGGGCCAACACTGAGAAGAGAAGGAAGGGCCAGCGCCCCCAGCTTGGCTCACAGATGTCTGCCCAGGCCATGGCCCAGAAGGCAGCCTTGGAGACCAGGCTGGGATGGGCCAGGGGGCCTGACCCCTGCCTTTCTGCAGATGCCCCCATGGGGCACCCGTAGGTGTGTTAAGAAGCATGACTGCCAGAAATGTGCGAAGAGATTCTGGGAGAGTGGGTCAGAGGGACTCTACGTGCTGGGCACGCACAGCTGTGAGGAGAGATGAAGTCGGGGCACACAGGCCTCTGGGCTCGCCTCCATATGGAGTCCTCCGTATTCTTTGCTGGCCGAAGAAACTGATAGAAAGGGCTGTGACCACCCATTGCGCTTTGGTGTGGGACAGTTTTAGTGCATGGTAGCCCCGTGGGAGATGCTGCATTTGACACAGACACAGCTTGTAAGACTGAGAGGATGAGGCTGAAAAATGAGGCCGTGGGGCGGTTGATATCTTTAAGTCTAGAGTTTTCTCTCGTCTTCGTCTTCTCAGAATCTCGAGGGCCCTACTTTGAAAGGCTCATTCTATCCAACTATCTCATGCCCCCCAAATGCTCTGAAGACTTGCCAGGCCAGCAGACCCAGATCTCAGGCTCAAGGCTGTCTGGGAGGCCACTGCAAGGTGGGTATATGACTAACCCTTGACTGACAGCTCAGCTCCCTTCACAGAATTTTGGAGTTTCAGGTGAGGGTGGAAGAGCGGGGGGAAAGACAAGGGACAGCAAAACTCCATGGCTTCCAAGCCTGCCAGCTGGGGTCAGAGCCAAGGCTGGCCTCGCCGAAACGAGAAGAGTTGCTGTGCCAGAGAGTCACCCATGTTTGCTCTGCCTGCCTACCTCTTTAGGAAATGCTCCATTTCAGAAAGTGGAAATCGTTTGTGAGAGGTGCTACCTTTGGGATGCTGGCCAGGGCTGGGCTGTCTGCAGCTGCGGGGACAAGAGCTCATGGGGCCATCCATAGAGAAGTTTGGGGAACCTGTCCTGGGTCCCCCTATGTGGGACATTGGGTGACTAAGCTACGGGGAGGCAGATGGCTTTTTCATCATGGCTCACAGGTTGTTCTCAGGACCACTTTCCTGGCTGCTCATGGACCAGCAGCAGCCAACCTAGAGTTTTCAAGGAAGGGGCATCTACTCCAAGGGAGAGTCCAGTAAAGCTGGGATTGGCCTGGAACCGGACCACCACCAAAAAACAGAAGGCCAGCTAGCACTGAGAACGGGGAACGGAGCTAGGAGGCCCTACTGATCCATTAGGACAGGTCTCCGCTTGTTCCTGCCCTCACACTGACAGATGCAGGGATTCTGAGTGGTTTTATGCCACGTGATTTTCACACAGCCTCTTCTCTCTGGTCCACCAGGCTATAGGTATAAATACTTGATAACGTTTGCACGAAAGGGTCTTTTTACAACAGGTTTAATGAAGGGTTCTGCTCCAGATATATAGGATAAGATGCTGAACCTGACGATGGCTTCTAAGTGGTATGAATGTGAAAAACCTCAGCAAATAATAAGCGCATTTCAAGCTTTATACCTGTTTATTTCACACTTTCTTTAATATACCAATTATTCATGTAACACCTAACTGAGAAATGTGTTATATCTAGCAATCACTTATAAGAATTTGCTAAACAGTAGTACAACGGATGTGTCCATCACCCAATCATTTATCATCCTTCTATAACCATGAACTTGCTGGCAAATGAGGGGTAAAGTTGATTTAATCTTTGGGTTTAGAAAAAAAAACAACCCAGAAGATATTTGTGATTATGAGACATTTGCTTTTCATTTCCACAGCCAGTTAGGATTCACAAACATGAAAATCCATTATGGAATGGTGTGTAAAGTGTGACCGCGTCTTGTTCAGTCAATTAGTGGGCTGGGCCTGAGTGTGCCACTTATCTGATAATCTGCATCTTTAGTCTGACAAAAGTAAAGAAGATATTCCAAGAGATGGGGAATGGGTCGAAGGAGGCCTTGATTCAGCCACACACTTCATATCCAGACACCTGTTTGCCTGACTCACTTTTATTCCACATCCTGAAAATGGGCCCAAGAAAAGGAGGTCATCAAACAAGTTACCAGAGCGGGGATGGGAAAATCCCACTGCATAGCCCAGGTGTTGGGCACCCCTTGGCTTCAGCAGTCTCTCCAAGTTCTACTTCTGGAAATCTTTTGTCCCCCCTGACACCTTGATGCAAGACCAATGGATAATTTATCCTAAAATGGATGCTATTTTTGCTTTGCAAGAATTTGATGCATAGTGACTTGTGCATGGAAATTACCCTGCACATCTGTATTCTGATTATGATATTTAGTGCAAGGGTCATGAATAATAATATTGCTAAATATGCTTATTGCCATCTATAAATAAAGGTTATCACACCAGAGAAGGTTTTGTTTTGCAGTGGCAGAACAAGGCAGGTTAGTTGCAAGACAATAGAGCTTTAATTTTAATATGAAAATAAATACTTAAATTTATAAATATGCAAATGATTTCCAAAGTGCAGGAAAACGCACCGCACCTTACCTGCTCAGCAAGTATTAAGCTTTCTAAACCAAGCTGGGAAAGTTTTCCAAGGCCACCTTGTGAATGTTGAAAACAAATTCTGAAGGGCAGTAACCCTCTCCGAGGGATGTGTTTCTCTTATATTTTTAATAAAATTACCCTTTGTGATGGAAAGCCCAGAACAGCCTATTCCCTTCCCAAGTTGCTCCAGCGGCCCTTCGAAGCCAGCCATGACTTGGAGGGGAGGGTCTGTATGACAGCTGAAATGGAGTGGCTGAGAGGGGTGCATGGAAGAGAAGAATGTGGCAATTCCATGGAGCAAGAGCGGTAAGGACACCCAGATACCTGCACCCTGACATCTCAAACCAGAGCGCTGCTTTGATAAGGGGAATGGCCATTTCTTATCTACTGGTCTGAGCTCTCTGCCTCCAAATGAGCAGGGGCACTTGTCTTTGCCTTTCTCCCGTGAATTCTCAGCTGTCTGTCAGCACTGATCCCACTGTCTGGGAAGCAGGACCAGCTGGGCTGGGCTCTTCCATCTGTGCACAGCTGGGGCCTGCCCAGGGCTGGGGGTGCTTAGGGCACACCCGAAGCCCTGAGTCTTTCCCACACTCCTGCCAGCTCTTGCTACCTGGGACAGTTTTTGTCTTTTCTTCCCAATGGCCAGCCTTCCTTCAAACAGCTGGCCATCAAAGAGGCTTTGTTAGTAAGTGCTGGCTTAGTAAGAACCACAGAAAACAAACACTACACATGGAAGGGTCCTCTGAGACACTTGAGTCCACACCACTCACTCTGCCACTGGGGAAACCGGCCCAAGAGAATAAAGGGGCTCTGGAGGGAGCTGGTACAGTGACGCCTTGGCCCTTCTCCTGGGCCATGTTTCCACTCTACCTGGGCCTGCAACATCTGGTAGAAAGAGGGGTGCCTACACCAGCTCTGCAAGTGGGCTGCAGACTGTGGCTCAAGCTGACAGCCTGGACGGGGCAGGAAAAGTTTAAAATCCTCTGTGGAACCCTTTCCATGGAGACGATAAGGAAAAGCGAAAGTGGGAGGTCCTGCCTTCCCCAAACCAAATCAGAGCCAAGGTTTTCAAGGCCTAAAGAGCCATCCTAAAAGGCAGTTGGAGCAACAGAAAGATCTGCTTGTCACCCATGCTGCTGCTAAGTCGTTTCGGTCATGTCCAGCTCTGTGCAACCCCACAGACGGCAACCTACCAGGCTCCCCCGTCCCTGGGATTCTCCAGGCAAGAACACCGGAGCGGGTTGCCATCGCCTTCTCCAGCATGTCGCCCATTCTCTGTTCCAAAACACCAAGGACCAAGAGTCCTGGGAAGAAGACCTCAGAGGAACAAGTTGACTATGAGGACACTGTCAGGCTCTCCCCGACCAGGAGTCACCAGGAAGAGAGGACAGCAAGACTCCAGCATCCACTGAGGATGGCAGATCAAAGTGCCTGTGAGCAAGGCACGGGGCACGGGCATGGCCCAAGGCAGCGCTGACCCAGGCAGGCGGGGAGAGGAGCCGCTTAGCTCGTCCAGTCAGCAAAAGTGGGTCACCTGCAGGGATCCACAGGGCTGGCTCTAAAAGAGTCAACTTTTCACTCTCTTAAATGAAGATCCTTTGTGGCAGCTGCTGACAGCACCCTACCCAGACCCCCCTCACGCACACCTCTGCCACCAAAGGCTGCTGAGAGGGACACACGGAATTTGCTGTCAGAAGGCATTTTTCAGGACATGGAAACATGCATAACCCACATGCAGCACTGGCTGGAAGTGCCAGGGGTTTCATTCCCCTAGAAGAAACCCCAACCAAGGGCAGGGGAGAGTCAGTGGGAGGCGCCCCTACTTCCTGGCTCTTCCACTGGGAAAACTCCGAGGCACATTCTCAGAGCGTGAAACTCCAGTCAGCCACCATAGGCACCGGCTGGAGATGTACCCTTTTTATTGCTTTCCCCTCCTTGTTTCACTTCCCCACCCACCCCCGACCTGTCCCTCCTGAGACCACAGCGAACAAAGGGCTAGCTCTCAAGAATCAGACATCCGCGACCTGGGGACAGTCTCTCGAAGGCGATACACTGATATCAGAACTAGTTCCCCCAACAGCAATGACTGTTAGAGCTAAACTAGAGCTGTGGTTGGACCCCCTCAAGTTCACGAGGAAGTCTTTGAAACGTCTCACTGCTTGAGCGACCTGCTTAGTGGAGGCGTTGATCTGTTATCTCCCGCGGGAGGAGTCAGCATCACTGCCCCACATGTTCTACAAAAGCAACAAAGGTCCGCTGCACAGGACCCCGGGCTCAGTAGAGTCCTGGGCAGGGCTGAGCCCTCCCTGCAGGCAGTGTGGTCACTGCAAGCAGCCCTCCACACGGCAGCAGCGAAGCACGCTCCCAGGTGGGAAGCTGCTAGGCACTAGGAAGTCCCTTCCTATTCTGGACTATATGTAGTTTCCTTCAGTTTCCCACCAGGCTCCATTCTGAGGTCTCCTGGGGACTCCAGCACATCCCAAGACAACCCCACCCCCATCACCAAGCCAGCACCTCAGCGGCTTCCTGAAAACCCTGTTCCTGCAGCCGCACCTCCCATCATAGTGCCCAAACTGCACTTACCCTCATGATGCCTCTGGACTATCACCATATTCTCCTATCACCTGTACCAGCATTTCCTTACTTTAAAAACCTAGCTCTTTTTACGCTTTGCATTTATTCTAAAAGGAAGCATTCTATCAGAACCATAAATGGAAAGCCAGGACTACTTGATGTAATTAGGGAAGTCACAGTAATGAAACAATGAAAACAGGAGCACATTACTCAATTCCAGCTAGACTCAATTGCTCCAAAGGGCTCTGCAACTAAGACCTTCTGTCTCTGGGTTAAAAGGTGTAATCAGCAAATGCTGGGGAGACATTAAAGACAGAACAGCACCAAAGCCATATTTTCTTCTTGGTTTGAATCAGAAAGGTCAGAGAAAACTGAAAAGGGAATTCATCTCCCATGACATTTCTGTAGGCTGTGGTTCATCTGAGACGATTACCAAGTCCTCAGTGAGTGGCATATGCCCACACGGGACACTGCACGTGGCTCCTCTCCTTTGCCTGGCCTCCACTTTGTCAGTCTTCCCCCCAGATGGGGCATCTGGGGCTACACCAGGGCCACCTCGGTCCTACTGCTGACCACTGTGGCCAGGACACTCATCTGCTATAGATGCAGGCAGGACCACATCAGTGTCACGGGCTCGGGGTTGGGTCTGGCCTGCCGCTGCTGCAGAGACACCAGGATCAGGCTCCGGATCACGGTGCCTCTTCTGCAAGGGTGCTGTCCGCCAGAATGGCCCCAGATGGCCTCCTGAGCTGGTAAAGATAGGCCCTCAATTTGACCTCCAGCCTGGCAGGTGCATCTGCGATTCAAGGAACAGCTGCTGCCCGAGGGAGCTCCCTGGGAAGCCATGTGTTGCTACCGGATGAAGATTGAATGCGCTTTGCAGCTGGGGCCTACGAGATCTAGTGGGATTCTCATAGGGGGAAGCAGAGTGCCACAAGTGGGCAACGCCATGCGTGGACCAATCAAGTGCAGTAAGTCAGCAACCATAAGTACCTTTTTTATAGACTCTTTATTTGTTTTTAATTGATGACTGCGTTACAATATTGGTTTGATTCCTATCATACATCAGCATGAATCAGCCATGGGTGTACATATATCCCCTCCCTCTTGAATCTCCCTCCCACCTCCCACCCTTTCCCACTCTATTTGCAGGGCACAATGGGGATGCAGACAGAGAACAGACTTATGGACAGTGGTAGTGGAGAGAAAGGAGAGGGTGAGGTGAACGGAGAGAGTATCATGGACTCATGTACACTAACAAGTGTAAAATAGATAGCTAATGGAAATTTGCTGTATGACTCGAGGAACTCAAAACAGAAGTACTTTTTTAATGTGCTGAAGCAGCTTCACTCGACCCTGTGAGCTGCAGAGTTAGCCCTGTTGCAGCCTTCAAGCTGAATGGGGACTAAGAAGATCAGGAAGGGTTTGCAGCCCGAGCGGCTCCAGGCTCCTCCCCTCTCTCACCTAAAGGGAGCCCCACCCTGCAGATGCCACAGCCACAGTCACCCCCTTGGCAGCTGGAGTTCCCTTCCAGGATGCCACCATCTGAAACACGACCTGGTAACTCATTCAGGGAGTGAACTCTGCAGGCTATGAGGCTGAAGATCAATAATAGCTCAATTGATAATAAAGGATGTGAGTGACCACAGGTTGGGGAAGGCTGGCCGGACTGTCTTATCTAGAGCCTTGAGCCTGCCATGCCTGCTACAACCCTGAGGTAAATGCCAGGTACAACTTGGGAGCAAGGACCTCAAGGGCTTCTCAACGAGTGGCGGAAAATGTGCTTGCCATAATTAAGAGACTTGGAGAATGGGAGAGTAATGCCAACTGATCTTGATTTAGTTGGAAAAATGCATTCTATCATTTGTTGTTAACTATTAAAGTCATTTAAACCCTTCTGAGAATAGATCTAACATTGGGTTGCTTTGAAGGTTTGATATGTCTTGTAATCCATAGATTATTGAAGTTAATTTCTCTGCTGAGATCCTGCTATCAGTGAAATTGCATGCATACTCAAAAATTGAAGGAAAAAAAAAAAAAAAAAACAAGAAAGATTTTTAATTGGATTCCTGCTACGCCTCAGTCCAGGCAAGTAGCAGTGGTAGAAATGGCTAGATGAAGGTCTAGAAGGAAAAGGGCATCTTAACCCCTTTCAAATCTTTTCCCAAGATATGTGTGGACAGAGTTGTGTTATTTGCACACAATTTGTCCTTCACTCAGTAATCTTTCTTGGTTGTTTTTAGAGAGTCCCTTATAGGATAAGATAAAATGGCCAATAACAATGGGCTGATTTATATCACTGTGAATCATTTTTTTTCCATACTTTAAATTAATTTTAATTGAATCTCATCCTCTGGACTTTCATTTGCTTCTAAATGAGTTTCAGTTATAGAGTGAGAATGCAACTGACTCCAAGAGTTGACAAGTTTTAGTGTTTTGATCATAGATTATTTTATAATGTTGACAAATGTTTCTTGGACTACAGTACTACATTTTAAATACTCATGGTACTCTCAATCCACACAATATTTTCCAGGTAGGCCAAAAGCAGGCTAACTGTGTTAAAAATGTAATTAATTTCCAGAAGGTACAGTTGCCTCAAGAAGTGATTGCAAATAATTTACCTTTTTATGATCATCCTCAAGAAGTTGGCTAGCTGGGAAAGCCATTTAAAAATGATACTCAGTATTGGAATCGACACTGAGTGCCAGAAGGAGAAACAAAGAGAGGAAGGAAGAGAGGAAGGAGGGAACTGTGTGGCTTTCTGGGCTGGTTTGCAAAGGTGCTCTGGTGTCGGCTGGCTCCAGCTCCACGAATTTGCCCTCTCAGCTCCCTGTCGTGGCTGATAAAACTCAGCCTTTAAACGGTCTTGGAACTTGCCTAAAGACATGTTGCTACTAAGTGGTAGAGCTGGGATTGCAAACTGACTACGTGTAAGCATCAGGATGGATGCGGGAGTGGCCTGTGTAAGCATCAGCCTGGGGGTGGCCTTGTTGACTGTATAGCTCAGGAACAGTAGCAGGCACAGGGTAGGGTCTCAATGTCTATTTCTTGAATAAGTGAAGAAATCAGCTGTAGCACTTAGTGCTGCAGTGTGACAAAGGCTGAAGCTGAGTTTCAAGTGTCAAGCTATGTGGTACAGACAATGAGAGAACGTTCTGTGGTCATTAAGTGGGAGAAGACGTGTGTTACCTAAGGTCAACAGGACAGGCTGCTGGAGGATGTGAGACGTGATGCAGGCCTTAGATATTGGATAAGTGGTGAAGACAGGAGAGCATTCCAAGTGGGCTGTGTCTTAGGGGAGACAAGAGAATGCAGAGGTAAAGATGTAAATGGTGTGTGTGGTGGCAGAGATGAGATTGGGCTGCTTGCAATGAAAGCCTTGAGATTAGCTTGGGCTGACTGTTGATTCTAGACACACAAAAGGCTGGTGATGCCAAGCCACAGCACCCACCCTGAGCCAGTGGCACTGGCTGTGAGTGGAAGGGCTGCTTTCAGAATTTCCAGTAATCTTCCCAAAGACTTGATAATGCTTTTGAACCACAGGAGCCACAATCACTCTTCTGAAGTCCCCATTAATAGCCAAGGTTGTTGAGCCTGAAGAGTTGTCTATTCATTCATTTGCTGCTTTGTCCATCCATCCATCCATTCCTTCATTCATTATTCTGCAATAATTTTTGAGGGCCTACCCTGTGCCAGGCACTGTGCTAGGAGCTGGGAATGCATTGATTGCTGTCCTCATGATGTCTGAACTGTGCTTTGTAGAAATAAATACCCACATGTAGAGATATTTGCATGCCTGCACTTAATCAGGAGTGCTGCTACACTTCAGGGAAGGAAGTCACATGGCAGGGCCACAGGGGAAGCCACATTTTCTACGACACCCAGACTAAACACACTGCAGCTTCACCAACAGCTTTCTTACCACTGATCCCTTCTCCTCTTGGTGCTGGGAGAATTAAGAGTGTAAATAACACGGAAGCTAAGAGGCGTTATCTGCCTGAGTCCCACAAGGAGCAGAGGAGAGGGGCCCTCTACTTGCTGGAAGCACTGGCAGCAAGACGCTGCATGCAGGAGCCCAGGCTCAGGGCCACCCTGGCCAGAGCCCTGATTTTGGAAGGAAACATCTGCTTGCATTAAGCAAGCTCCAAGCACATGTGCCCTCGAGTACCTGGGCTGAGTTGCATGCAGGATACCTCACACACACCCAACAACATAACCCTTCCTTTAAGAAACCCTTTGTGGATGCAAAGTAAGGTGTGGCACCTGCCTACCACCCTTGCCTGACAATGACCTCTCCTTAGCTCAGAGGTGGGCTTCCCAGCTGACACTAGTGATAAAGAACCTGCCTGCCAATTCAGGTGACATAAGAGACATGTGTTCAGTCCCTGAGTTGGGAAGATCTCCTGAAGGAGGGCGAGGCAACCCACTCTAGTATTCTTGCCCAGAGAATCCCATGGACAGAGGAGCCTGGTGGGCTACAGTCCATGGTGTCACAAAGAGACATGACTGAAGCAACTTAGCATGCATGCATGCATCTCCAAGGCATTACTCCAGGCCCTGTGACCAGGCAGAAGGACCACTGCTGGGGCCTCTGGCGGCATCAGCTCACTAGCTGAGAGAAGGGCCTACAGTGCCAAGCCCCTTTCTCCCTGTAACATCACCAGCGTGGCCCTGGCTTGCTGGAGACCCTACTCTAGTCACTCCTCCACTGGTCTTAGAAAAGCCACTTTGTGGCAAAGGTTTCCTTCCAACAGGCCCATGACTACTGGTGTTATGGGGCCCCTGGTGATCCACCCCTCCTGGCACAAACGGGGTACCTGAGGCCTAAAAAGTGTTTGAGAGGTACTCAGAGTCATCAAAGAATTAGTAAGAGAGCTCAGATCATCAGACATTGTAACTTTGGAAGCCCCAGGGTGTAAACAAATTGTTTTCAACTGTTTTAGCTGCAAAATCTTCCCCATAACACACTCCCTTGTAGATGCTCTAAAGAGCTTAGGTTCCATTCCTTTTGCTCAGTGGGTGCTCTGCCCATCGTGTTTCACTGCCTCCGTTTTCCTGAGCTGCCAGATTGCATGGTTTTCCCAGCCCTCAGGTTTTCCCAGCCCTGAGCCAAAGCTTCTGGAGCTGATACTGAGTCTATTGCCGTAGACAGGGCTGGAAACTGCCTGGAAGCTGGTGAAGCCCTGCTGGGGTGCTCAGCCTCTTCCCCATCCTCTTTCCCTCTAAGAAGTCTGTTTGAACTCTGGGGACCTCCACTTACTTTGGGTTCTTTGGTACCTGTCTTTTAGATGTAACTTCCTTATTTTGCCACCCTATTTCCAGTCCCAAGAGGCCCAGAAAATACTCCAGAGGAGGATCCTAGCCCTGTCAGCTGGTCTCAGCCTCTCTCTGTCCCCTGTAAGGGCTGTCTCTAGTCTTCAAAGCAAGCCTGCAACCATGACCAACAACTGTAACTTTTGATTTTAAGTTTAGAGGCAGAGAAAGTTAGTTGAACTTACCAGTTGGTTACCATTTCTTTTCCTAAAGAACTAGTCTCACCTATAGAGTAATGCTCAAAATTCTCCAAGCCAGGCTTCAACAGTATGTGAACCATGAACTTCCAGATGTTCAAGCTAGATTTAGAAAAGGCAGAGGAACCAGTGATCAAACTTCAATGATCTGCTGGATCATTGAAAAAGCAAGAGAGTTCCAGAAAAACATCTACTTCTGCTTTATGAACTGTGCCAATACCTTTGATGGTGTGGATCCCAACAAACTGTGGAAAATTCTTCAAGAGATGAGAATACCAGACCACCTGACCTGCCTCCTGAGAAATCTGTATGCAGGTGAGGAAGCAACAGTTAAAACTGGATATGGAACAACAGACTGGTTCCAAATAGGAAAGGAGTACACCAAGGCTGTATACTGTCACCCTGCTTATTTAACTTATATGCAGAGTACATCATGAGAAATGCTGGGCTAGATGAAGCACAAGCTGGAATCAAGATTGCCAGGAGGAATAACAGTAACCTCAGATATGCAGACGACACCACCCTTATAGCAGAAAGTGAAGAACTAAAGAGCTTCTTGATGAAAGTGAAAAAGGAGAGTGAAGAAAGCTTAAAACTCGGCATTAAGAAAACTAAGATCATGGTGTCTAGTCCCATCACTTCATGAGAAATAGATGGGGAAACAGTGGAAACAGTGACAGACTTTATTTGAAGGGGGCAAAAAATCACTGCAGATGGTGACTGCAGCCATGAAATTAAAAGATGCTTGCTCCTTGGAAGAAAAGTTATAACCAACCTAGACAGCGTATTAAAAAGTAGATACATTACTTTGCAAATAAATGTCTGTCTAGTCAAAGCTATGGTTTTTCCAGTAGTCATGTGTGGATGTGAGAGTTGGACTATAAAGAAAGCTGAGCACTGAAGAATCGATGCTTTTGAATTGTGGTGTTAGAGAAGACTCGTGAGAGTCCCTTGGACAGCAAGGAGATCCAACCAGTCCATCCTAAAGGAAATCAGTCCTGGATATTCATTGGAAGGACTGATGCTGAAGCTGAAACTCCAATACTTTGGCCACCTGATGCGAAAAACTGACTCATTAGAAAAGACCCTGATGCTGGGAAAGATTCAAAGCAGGAGGAGAAGGCAACAACAGGGGATGAGATGGTTGGATGGCATCACCAACTTAATAGACATGAGTTTATTGACAAGGAGGCCTGGCATACTGCAGTCCATGGGGTCGCACAGAGTTGGACATGACTGAGCGACTAAACTGAACTGAGTTTCACCTGTATAGTGGTTTTTTATAAGATCTGCTTCAGATGGAATCTCAGATTTTGGAAGTTCTAAAGCAAACCGTCAATGCTCATAATTCCAGAAGCTAATTCTTTTGATGAAAACATTTCTAGATAAAATGAGGACTGATGGACTCACAGAGATCTTGGAAAATGCTGAGCCCACCTGCAACCACAGCCACCCACTTCCTGTGGGCACAACCTCTGCCCCGTCTGATCAGCAGAGACCTACGGCCCAAGGCTCTGAGGATGGCCTCTGTGGGGTCACACAGCAGAGAGGCCTTGCAAAGAGCTCCTGGAAGGGCTGGGATTGCCTGAATACCAAGGATGCCCAGGTGAGAAAGGGTCCCTGGGAAGGAAGGAAAGTGCAGGAAGCCTCAAGGGCTCACCTGAGGCCTGGGGATGAACTGTGATTTCCTGTGTCCCAGTGTTTCAAGGCTCCCACAGGTCCTGGGACCCAGAGCACAGAGGACTCTGTGGTGGCTGCTTCCCAGCCAGAGCATCTTTTGGCTGATGGACAGCTTGTCAGGGTCCTGGGCCCCACCCTAGCCATTCTTTGGAGAAGTAGATGGGGGTCTGATTTCCAGTTCTTCCCCACACTTCATATGTGCACACGTGTAGCCCTGCTCACGCACACACAGGTGGGCCACACTTAGTACTGCTTCTCAGACATCTGATCCCACTGCCTTCAGCATGCCCACACTTACAGGGTCAGACCTTGGTTCCCTGAGAGACATTGTCTTCTTGCCTTCAGCGGTAAGATGAACATTCTAGGGACTCACTGCAGAGACTCCAACTTGCCTAAGAGCTGGCCCTTTTACTGCAACTCAAACCCCAGCAGTATAAGTAGAATCAGATGTGGGTGCAGAAGGGAGAGGATGGAGTGGCCTGTGGGAATGTCAGCCACCAGGGAAGACAGAATGTGTCCTCCATCCCAGAACCACTGGGTGAGCATGGGTCTTCCCAGGGGCGAGACAACAGGAAAGGATGGAGGGAAAGGGAGGAGGCCAGTGAGGGGTGNGGACTATAAAGAAAGCTGAGCACTGAAGAATCGATGCTTTTGAATTGTGGTGTTAGAGAAGACTCGTGAGAGTCCCTTGGACAGCAAGGAGATCCAACCAGTCCATCCTAAAGGAAATCAGTCCTGGATATTCATTGGAAGGACTGATGCTGAAGCTGAAACTCCAATACTTTGGCCACCTGATGCGAAAAACTGACTCATTAGAAAAGACCCTGATGCTGGGAAAGATTCAAAGCAGGAGGAGAAGGCAACAACAGGGGATGAGATGGTTGGATGGCATCACCAACTTAATAGACATGAGTTTATTGACAAGGAGGCCTGGCATACTGCAGTCCATGGGGTCGCACAGAGTTGGACATGACTGAGCGACTAAACTGAACTGAGTTTCACCTGTATAGTGGTTTTTTATAAGATCTGCTTCAGATGGAATCTCAGATTTTGGAAGTTCTAAAGCAAACCGTCAATGCTCATAATTCCAGAAGCTAATTCTTTTGATGAAAACATTTCTAGATAAAATGAGGACTGATGGACTCACAGAGATCTTGGAAAATGCTGAGCCCACCTGCAACCACAGCCACCCACTTCCTGTGGGCACAACCTCTGCCCCGTCTGATCAGCAGAGACCTACGGCCCAAGGCTCTGAGGATGGCCTCTGTGGGGTCACACAGCAGAGAGGCCTTGCAAAGAGCTCCTGGAAGGGCTGGGATTGCCTGAATACCAAGGATGCCCAGGTGAGAAAGGGTCCCTGGGAAGGAAGGAAAGTGCAGGAAGCCTCAAGGGCTCACCTGAGGCCTGGGGATGAACTGTGATTTCCTGTGTCCCAGTGTTTCAAGGCTCCCACAGGTCCTGGGACCCAGAGCACAGAGGACTCTGTGGTGGCTGCTTCCCAGCCAGAGCATCTTTTGGCTGATGGACAGCTTGTCAGGGTCCTGGGCCCCACCCTAGCCATTCTTTGGAGAAGTAGATGGGGGTCTGATTTCCAGTTCTTCCCCACACTTCATATGTGCACACGTGTAGCCCTGCTCACGCACACACAGGTGGGCCACACTTAGTACTGCTTCTCAGACATCTGATCCCACTGCCTTCAGCATGCCCACACTTACAGGGTCAGACCTTGGTTCCCTGAGAGACATTGTCTTCTTGCCTTCAGCGGTAAGATGAACATTCTAGGGACTCACTGCAGAGACTCCAACTTGCCTAAGAGCTGGCCCTTTTACTGCAACTCAAACCCCAGCAGTATAAGTAGAATCAGATGTGGGTGCAGAAGGGAGAGGATGGAGTGGCCTGTGGGAATGTCAGCCACCAGGGAAGACAGAATGTGTCCTCCATCCCAGAACCACTGGGTGAGCATGGGTCTTCCCAGGGGCGAGACAACAGGAAAGGATGGAGGGAAAGGGAGGAGGCCAGTGAGGGGTGGGGGAGGCGGCGGGGAGGACAGAGCTGTCACACTCAGCAGGCACAGATACCCCATTCGAGCCATGCACCTGTGGAAGTCAAGAAGCCAGAAAATCTTTCCAAGAGGTGTTATGTGTTCTCAAAAAAAGAATCTACCAGCAGAAAGAATAAGGCAGCTTTCCTTCATGGTAAGGAAGTATCCAGTGGTGATAAAGCAGGCTATTTCAGCTAGGACCTCAGAACACACTAGAAAATATACTAGAACATCTCACTGTTAGTGGTGTCCTGAGATTGGAGGATTTAAGCTATCTTCTAAGACATTTGATTCCATCCTGTTCATACCACTTGATGGGTCCACTGGGGATTTGGGGCCAGAAGGCAGTTGATGGATTGGACTAGTGCCTGCAAGCTTAAACCTTCTTGCTTCATGCTCTTTTTAGGCCTCCTCCCGAGCTGACTGTGGGCTTGGTCAGGTGGCATGCTTTTTTCAATGGGCAATAGTGGCTCTGTGCAGTGCAGGCATAGTCCAGCAAAAGTGCCTGTTGCATTTCTGTTTGCTGTCTTGGACTCTGCCTCTGACATGAGAACCAGTCCAGGTCAGCCTTCTGGGGAAGGAGAGACACATGAGACAGAACCAAGTAACCCCAGCCAAACCCACCCTAGCCTAGCCTGTCCCAGGTGGCCTGTTAGCCAGATATAAATAGAGGCATAAGCAAGTCTGGTTAAGATCAATTGAGACTAGCCTGGATCAGCAGAATCATTTAGTTGCTTATAGAAAATATGTGTGGTTGTCATTTTAAACTACTAAGTATTTGGGTGGTTTGTTACACAGCAGTAGCTAACTGCTACAACTGTAGTGCAAAAAAAAAAAAAGCACAATTTTAGTCATATGATCAGGGAAAAAACACTTTGCCTTTCCTTGTTTTAGCTCTCTGAGCTCTCTTACATTTCAAGGATTGATCTTAGCTAATCATTTTCTAGATATAATTAAAACAGCAACTAATACTGCCACCTTCATAGCCAGTAGCTTATTCCTGCTGCTGCTGCTAAGTCGCTCAGTAGTGTCCAACTCTGTGTGACCCCATAGATGGCAGCCCACCAGGCTCCCCCATCCCTGGGATTCTCCAGGCAAGAACACTGGAGTGGGTTGCCATTTCCTTCTCCAATGCATGAAAGTGAAAAGTGAAAGTGAAGTCGCTCAGTCATGTCCAACTCTGAGCGACCCCATGGACTGCAGCCTACCAGGCTCCTCCACCCATGGGATTTTCCAGGCAAGAGTACTGGAGTGGGGTGCCATCACATTCCTAGTGATCAATAACTCAGCCTCAGATGCATCCGTTCCAAGCATGATATGATACAGTCACAGTCATGTTGTATTATCCCCATGAGAAATTTGAAGTTTTGCAAAGCAGAGCAACCTATCTGAGGTCACATAGCTACAAGTAGCGAAAGTGGGGACNGACCCCATGGACTGCAGCCTACCAAGCTCCTCCGTCCATGAGATTTTCCAGGCAAGAGTACTGGAGTGGGGTGCCATCACATTCCTAGTGATCAATAACTCAGCCTCAGATGCATCCGTTCCAAGCATGATATGATACAGTCACAGTCATGTTGTATTATCCCCATGAGAAATTTGAAGTTTTGCAAAGCAGAGCAACCTATCTGAGGTCACATAGCTACAAGTAGCGAAAGTGGGGACTCAGTTCTAGTTGATGGTAATGCTTGTCCTTGTAAATAGGGCACTACGGCACAAAAGAGTCTGTGCAGAACCTGGACGACCCTCATTCGACTATGTGCCAAACCCTGATCAATGAGGAACCAAAGCCCCAGCCCCATTTTAGGAATAATCTGGTAGTGTGTGCCGTGTCAGCCTCAAGATATCGTTAATGCACTGTTGCTTTCAGTTGCTAAGTCGTGTCCGACTCTGGGACACCATGAACTGCAGCACACCAGGCTTCTCTGCCCATCACTATCTCCCAGAGCTTGACATGGACAGCTGTCCAACCAAAATGATTCTGGAAAAGGACAGCTCAAGAGATATGCATTCATGTTCTGTAAAACCAGGGCTTTGGAACAACCTGACTGCCTTATCAGAGCCCCATGGGAGAAGGGAGCTTGCCTTATGTCCACACAATCCAACACCTTCAGAGCGGTGGAATCTGCCAGAAAAAAAGCAAGATGAGGCCAGGCTACGTCCTCAGCACTCTGATGTGGCCAAGAAACAGGCAAGAAGCCCAGGATTAAAATCGAGGGAGAATTTGAGAAGACCTGAACACATTTTCTTTGTAAGCCAGGCTCAGAACTCCCAGGTCCCTGATAAGTGAATGAAATGAGTCTTAAATCCACCAGGCATCTCCATCTCAAGAAGCATCATGCATTTTGCTGGCTGACTCCCCTCTTCCCTGCAGGAAATTTCCTCCAGTGACTCAGCTTCCAAACTTTCAGGTCCCTGAGTCAGATGAGCATTCTTCAAAAATCTGAAATTGTCGGGCCAAAACCCCCTTCACATTCCACCTCGGAACTTTAAAACAACAATTTTATTTAGAGAGCTGATTTATTCCTAAGTAAATAGGATACAGTGTGGGTGAAGGCAGAGCGACTGGGAGGCAGTTATTGGATCTATCTGCACAAAAGCTGCACTGTTGCCGACAGCGGAGGCTCTGCCGTCCCCGTACCTTTCAAAACTAATATGTAACCATATCTGTTTTAAAAGAGTGATTCATTTTCCTCCCATTGCCTGCGAAACTCTCTTCATCCCCACCACAGGAAACTTGAGTCTGATTTTAATGAGCTTCAATTGGAATGTGGCCTTTGAAAAGTAGTGCATTTGAAAAGATGGAACATTAAATTTTGTAATGATGTAAAACATCTTCAATTTTTGACAGGACAATGGTGCTTATTGTACTTTATGAGTCCACTGGCGATTCAAAGGTCACTTTGTATATGACTCCACAGACAGGGGCAGCACGGAATGAAAATTAGGTTACATGTGATCAGCTTTATTATTAATCAGACGAAAATGGATTTTTAACATTTTTCTAATGAGCAACAGAGAAGGAAGAAAATACCACGAATAAAACTACAGAGGAACAAGAAGGACCATGGCTAAAACTGCACCACGGCCATATCTAAAAATGCGCTTTAAGTCTAAAATACTTAAGTACTATCTCAAGGAATAAAACGCAGCTGCATATTTTGGTGTCATAAATACATAGAAAACGGCTGAAATACCTACTCTAATTTACTATCTCTGTCCTTTGTTTATAACGAACTAATGAACTGATTTCTCTGCACAGTATATTACCATGGTCCCCAAGAACACCACACTGGGTGAGGTGGTGTCACTATTTCCATGATAAATCCTATTTTTCAGGGGTTTATAACTCAGCTGTAAATATGTAATTCAGACTAAAACTTGGCATACAAGGCCTCGGCCAGAAAGCAAATTTACGCTACAATCACCACTCCACCCCCATCCGGTTTTTTTAAGCCTTTGTATGTTTGATATTTTGGTGTTGAAGAGATGGTGTATTGAAATGGAAGGGGGGAAACATAAGTAAAAGTTGAAAACTTGATTTTTTTCACTTCTTATTTAAATCAGAAGACTGTTTTTCAACATATGCTCCACAAAGCATATGAAATAAATAGACTTCAGATCCCAAGGAAATAAAACCAGTGAGACGTATATTTAAAACGCAGCTCTGAGGAGCATGTGATCAGAGAAACTGAGGCTGGCAGGAGCAGGCCTGGGTGCACATTCCTAAAGAACCATGCTTCTCCAGAAAGGGCCAGCTGCTCTCACTGACTGCTCGCCTGGAAGGAAGGCTGAGAAACAGGTCTGAGCCGCATGCACATGCAGGAACTTTGCAAGAAGCAAACCCCTTAGGACTCCCAGGGCAGCCAGACCAGGAAATATAACCCGTGGGGCACAGGAGGAAGCAGGGAGGAGAGAGTGGATGGTGAGGGGCAGCGGGTTCCCACTCCTGAGACCAGAGCCTGGCTATCTAACCCAGAGTAGCAGGCATGAAAATGCTGTGCAGACACTTCCTTCTGAGACAAGAGTAAGACCACTTGCGTCTACCAGACAGCTGCCTATGCCCCCAGCAGGAAAGGAAGAGGGAGGTGTATGACGAGGATATGAGAAGGAAAGTGAAGCTCAGCAGTGACCCTGGCGCTCCGGGAATGTGGGGGCTGGGCCATGGGGGTGGGCAGAGGGAGGGCCCAGGTCAGATCTAAGACTGAGGAACTTAGAGCAGCCAGAGGGTCCTCAGGGTTGGCGTCCCCATTAAAACTCACATCTGCAGCGCCGCTCTCACCGCCTCCCTGCATGGCCTCCTCTGCCCAGCCTCCCCGCCACGGGCCCCTCCTCAGTGCCAGCTGCTCACTCCTGGCATATGGGTGAGGTCAGACCGCCCCATGGTTTGTGGAGCCCACCACAAAATGCACATGCAAGGGCCCTGGCTCAAACATTGTTAGGAATTTTAAGACGGCAACAGCAGAGCATTCTCCTAAGCTCAGAGCCCTCTGTGCCCAGGGCCTGCAGAGCCCCCGTGACTGGAGTCCTCAGGATGGCCCAGCAGGCTCTGGACTGTCCCATGGCCCTTCCCTGACCGTCTCCCACCAGTTCTCTCCTCAGCTATACAAGCTGCCCGTGACCTCAGGCCTAGGGCCTCCTTGTCCACAGCTTGCTCCCAGACCCTCCTACACACTCGCCAGCCTCCTTCAGGTCTTTTCTCAAATGTCCCCTCTCAGGCTTCCTCTCTATCCCCCCAACATAAAGTAGCAACTCCACCCAGGCACACCCCAGATCCCTTCTTTACCTTATTTTTCACTAGAGTCTTATCGCCCCCCACCAAGGAGTTACTTCATTGACAGGTTGGGCCTCGCCCTACCCCAAGGACCTCCCTGTAGGAGATCTTCTTGACTGCTGGGTCTGCAGTGCCTGGAAGAGGAGCTAACACAGAGACTCAGGAAATATTTTGCTGAATGAACAAACACGGGAAGGTGTCACTGGTCCTGTGATCTCGTTTCTCTCCCCGTAGTCGACGCCATGTACCTGGGCCCACAGAGTCATCTGAGGGCACGACAGAGCAAGGCTCTAGATGGGGCCGCAGCCTCCGCTGGCTGAGTTGTCCTTGGAGGAGTGAAGGTGAGTGCCACACCAGCAAGTCTCATCCTTTGACAGGGGCTCTTAG
Source organism: Oreotragus oreotragus (assembly GCA_006410675.1). Taxonomy (NCBI): domain Eukaryota; kingdom Metazoa; phylum Chordata; class Mammalia; order Artiodactyla; family Bovidae; genus Oreotragus; species Oreotragus oreotragus. The sequence continues at coordinate 258,587 of SJYX01013237.1, read as the reverse complement.
AGGAGGTAACGGCTTGGTGGGCCAGAGCAGCGGAGAAACAGGTTTGTGGGGACTGTGGCTACTTTGCTCATTCTTGTGCCCAGATGCTCAGAGGAATAACTGGTATATAAGAGATGGTCCATAAATACTGGTGAATGAAATAAGGAATGATCAAATGAGAGAATTAGTGACTGCTGCATAATATCTCCTAACTTTCTATCCTGCAAACTCAGGAACCTCTTGCTCAGACTTCAGGGGATGAGGGGTAGGGACTGCCCAAGTGGAGGAAGCCAGTGTCAACCTGTGCCGATGTAGACGTTTCCATACAATATCAAGCCCAGACCAGCTGAGGTGATGAACCTCAGCCCTTGGCCTCCCAGGTCTCACTCTTCCATGAAGGGCTGCATTGACTAAATTCAAACCGTGCTATGACTGTTTCCTACTTGTGAATAACTCCAACATGATTCAGCAGAGACCAGGAGAGGGGAAGTTCATTGATTAAACACACACACATACGCTTATATACGCTCAGTTCTTGTAAAGTGCCTACATTCAGTTCTGTTAACACACTAGGGTCTGGCCTGTCATTCTTCCCAACATGGCACCAGAGAGGCTTCAATCTGAGTCAGCTGCATCCACAGAAGCACCTCTGTAAGAAGAGCTCTGGAACGACTAGAATCCAGAAAGGCCTGGCCTCCACACTTATCCAACCTTAACTCTCCTGTTGCTATGCAAGCCCTCTGTCTGTGCCTGGCCCTTGGCAACAGTGGTGAAAGGAGCAGGTCCCTGCTATTAAGATGAGCTGTCTAAACTAGTCGCGCACTTTCTGGGGGCACCTACAAGCCAACCTCCCCAAGGAAACAGTGTACTCCTGGACCCTTCTTTTAAGAACAGCCCCTAGAGGCCTTGCACCTCTTCTCAAAGGGTCTCCTCCCCCAACTTTAGTCTATGCTTATTCCGGTCCTCTGTCCCCATTGTGAATCATCCCCTATGTGTGTTGAGCATCACAAATATTGCTGGGGGAGGGGAAAGCAGTCTGTCCACTGAACCATTAAACTTCGAGAGCTCATAGGGTATTTAAGGTTGCTATAGTTCCTAATTTCACCTTTTGATGTTGGGAAGCAGAAAGTGTCAGAGCTGATACAAAAGGTGGGCTACTTCTTGTCTCCCACAGAGGCAAGAATGGCATGAGATGCAAATAATATAGCAACCAGCTGGGAGAAGAAACCCTGCAAAAAATTATCTAGAAACAGTTATTCATTTGAAAGCAGTTTGCCCAGATGAGAACCAGATGAAAACAGGGCAGCCAGTCTTGGCAACAGGTGCCCCTGCACCTCAGGGTAGCAGCATCTACCGTCACAGCCACTGTTGGAAGGCATCAAGGAGAGCTGAGCCTGGTGCCAGCCAAGGTCAGCACGGGGAGACGCTTCACAGCCAAGGTCAGCACGGGGCGATGCTTCACAGCCAAGGTCAGCACGCGGTGATGCTTCACAGCCAAGGTCAGCACGGGGTGACGCTTCACAGCCAAAGGCTGGAGTGAGAAATAATCCCTAATGGAAAGTCAGCTGTCTTTCTCCAAAGAAATTTGACTCAGATTTCCAAGGCTTTGGTTTATGTTTTCCAGGTGACTTGTTGGGTGTGGCCATTAAGAGTCCTGACTAGCTCCAGCTCTCTATCCACAGCATCCCTAAGAGGAAAACTATAGACTTTCACCAGAAGAATGGGTTCTAGCAGGGGCAGTCTTGGTCTGTCGAGATGAGTGACCCTCATCTTGGAGGACTTGGAGGGATGGCTGTCTCTATTTCTCATGGTGTTGTGTTCCCAAAGTCATGCGACAAACTCTGTTAGTTTCAAGTGTCATTTGCAAGACTGGGTTAGTGTGCAAAGAGTCAGTCATGGTGCATTCCCAAGACCCAGAAGTCCTCCAATATGGCAGGCCAGGCTTACAGGAAGCGCCTGCGTCCTGGGAGCAGTCAGAAGTTTCCAGGACAGCAGAAGAAGTCCGGGGGGAGTCTGGAGGCACAGGCACCTACCCTGCCTACAAATGACAGGGCAAGTCATTGTTTCCTCTTGGACCTTCAGTTCACCCTCCTGCAAAAATGGGGAGGATAACCCCAGGCCCAACTCCGGTGACCACACACAGCCATAGAGAAGCTCAATGAAATTTCCATGTCCAAGAAAGCCTGCAGACATGCTGGCCACACACACAGTGTGCACGGACCTGAGAGCTAAGAGCCCCAGTTGCCTGCTCCTTTTCTGCCCCAAGGTCTTCATCTTTACTCTCCCCTCTCTTGGAACATGCACCCCCCCTAATCTCTGCATGGCTCCCTCCAGTGTTACCTCCTCAGAGAGGCCTCCCTAACTTAAGGATATGTGATCCTCACCTTTCCATATTACTCTCTAGGCCTGTGCCACTTCATCATCTTCACATCATTTGTCATGAACTGAACTTTCATTTGTCTTTTTTATCGTCAGTGTCCCCCATAGAAGGCAAGTCCCATGAGGGCTGGAACCTCGACTGCCTTGTTGGTAACCACCTCCCAGCTTTCTGGAACAATTTGATATGTGCTAAGTAAATGAACCAATAACCAAATTCACTTCCTGTTGCAGACTCTTTTTTTCTAAAAGATTGGGAGAAAAAACCGCTTCTTCCTTCTTTGGCACCAAGCCAGCTGAGTCTAGGTGGAGACCCCCAGGAACTCTCACTGTTTCCTCCTCACGGCCTGACCTCTGCCCCCTTCCACCTCCTTCCTCACTCCCTATGTCTGTTCCTCTACTGTGATTCTTTGTCCAACTTCACAGCCTCCTCTTAGCACAGGAGCCTGGCACGTCATGTGACCAACAGTCCAGGAGTCCCCTCTCCAGGGTTGTGCCAGGAGCCCGCCTTCCTGATGCAGGCTGCGTTCCCAGGTTCCTGCAGAGAAGAGCAGTCTCAGAAACAGGAGAGATTTCTATTTTTTTTCCAGATCAGGGCTCTTCTCGGCATTTTTGCAAGTGGCAGCTTGTTCTAGCCAGAGATGGCTATACCATTTCAAACACATAGCGTATTTGAGCCAGGGCTACAATAAACTAAGAAGCCTGCCTCTTACCCTTGCTTCTGAAGTGGCCTGGCCCTCTGTAGGGAAGGGAAGTAGTAAAAATTGCCCCAGCACTGCAGGGATAAGTCACAGGAAAACCTCCCCTGCTTAGGCACCAATCCCCAAGAGGGAGAGGCTGCCGCCCCAGATGGCAGAATGAGGGCCAGTGACAGGGACCTGCCTGGACACCTGGAAAGAGCAGCAACTGTTGTCTCTGGTTCAACAACCAAGGGCAAGCCCGCTCCCTAATCTGCATCTGGAAAATGACCTCTAAGATGACTTCTAGCTCTGGATAGTCTAGGAAGCTTCCATTTCGTTGCGAAGGAACCAATTTCGGCTTCAGTGAGCTCTAAAAACAAAGCAGGCTACTTAAGTGGCATCGGAGGTGCTGTGGCGGGGGGGGTGAGACTCAGGCATCTGGACTCTGGGATGGAGCTGGATGCTGGGGTCATGTGGGTCCAGGAGGCTGGAGAAGCAGCAGGAGGAGGAGGCATGGAAGAAAGAAGTGTGGGCTCAGCACCGATAAGGCGGTGTCGACTGGAGAGTGTGTATCCCTGTTGACTAGAGTGGGTACAACTACTCGTACTCTGCACTGAAGAAGGCTTAGCCTGGGAGTCAGATGCAGCTTCCTGGGGACTCTTCTTTGGGAAGTACCCAGCTGTGGACCTCAGCAAAGCCAGAAGCAGACATATCGAGGATGCCACCCTCAGTCTGTCGCTGACTGCCGAGCTCCAGAGGACACCCCCACCGTGAAAGTGAGCCCAAGTCTGCTGGGGACACAACCTTCTGGCCACAGACTCCTGAGCGACCAGCCTCCCAGGCCACTCCCACCCTCCCCTCTCCAGAAGCAAGTCTTTTCTTAGAAGATTCCCTATGGGGCTTCTTAAAGTGGAAAATGTGCTAAGATGTGAAAAAGCCAGAGCCAAAAAAAATGGGAAGGGTGACTGTAAAAAAGAGGCTGAGGGCAAACAAGCCGCTGTTGTTGGGCGGAGGCAGTTAGGAGCGCTGCGGGCCCAGCGTGAGGCCCACTTGTCTCCTTTTGAGGAGCAGGGGACAGCTGACCGCTTGTCCATGGGATGTGTTTTGATAACTCCCAGAAATGAGAGGGTGTTTTATGGGAGGGTAATTGGGCATAATTCCCTTCATGACTTAGAGTCTACAGGCAGCCTCTACAGCTGGCCCTGATTTGGGACCATCAGCAGCAAATGCTATTTTCATGGCCAATTTATTAAAGACTCCATGTTTTTGAGGAGACGTCACGAACACAAAAAGGGGTATATTTATTGATATGTTTAAAATATAGGTTTTTAACTCCATTCCTCAGCCCTTAAAAACAAAGTAAAGAGATAGACAGATACAATTATGTTCTGACTAGTTTCCGCCAGCCTGCCCAATGGGAACGTTTGTACAGGGTTCTCAGTGGCGCTGAAATCTGCTTAGGAAAGCAACAAGTCCTTTGTTCCGTTGACAACAGTTATTACAATTAATTCATTTGGTGATTGGTACTTGAACTGAGTGACAAGGTGTTATTTTACCTCAGTGAAAGTTAAAGTGGTAATACCTACATGTGCGTAAAGCTGCAGGCTTGCTCTCCCTCGTGGCATGGGGGTGGGGGGTGCAGAGAAGAAAAGACCAACTCTGGCGGTCTGCTTGGAGGCCCCCTCCCCACACACCACTTTGGGTTGGGAGGAATGTCCTGGGAATTTCTGCCTCCCTAACCCCAACTCCCACCCCGGCGCAGGGTTTCTTGCAAAGTTTTCACAAAGCCATAGGGTCTGAAGGTGACATGAGCTGAAGGGAGTGTGTCTGTGGAGAGAGAGCAGAATGCCACAATTGAGTTGGGTGGCAAGTCTTGCATTCACCTTGTTGCCATGTACCCAGCATGTAATTCCACTTGAGGGCCGGGTACTCCCACCTGTCCACCAGGATTCCTCAGTCTTGCGCTACTGACATGCTGGGCCTGATAACTCCTTGCATTGCCGGACANTGAGTTGGGTGGCAAGTCTTGCATTCACCTTGTTGCCATGTACCCAGCATGTAATTCCACTTGAGGGCCGGGTACTCCCACCTGTCCACCAGGATTCCTCAGTCTTGCGCTACTGACATGCTGGGCCTGATAACTCCTTGCATTGCCGGACACTGCTAACTGCCCTGGACTTTACCCACTAGATCCCAGCAGCACCCTCGATATCTCCAGACATTGTCAGATGTCCCTGGCCAGGGGAACACTCTTAGTTGAAAACCACTGCCTTACCTAGCACCCCAGACTGTTTTTGCATAGTGAGGTGCAAGAACTCTCCTCTGATTTATTCTGTCTCAAGCTCTCTGAGCCCACCTGACCCAGAGGCAGGTTCAGACTACTGCTCTCCGAAAGCCTTCCGTACGGTTTAGAGGGCGTGGGTGAAAGTGAGCAGTGGGACAAAGGACTCAGCACCTAAGAGGAAATCTTGAAGGACATTTTTCCTCAGGAGCCCAGACCTGCCTCCAGCCAGGGTGACCACAGAAGGGCACCTTCTGGCTCCAGGGCCTTGCACTCATCAGGATCTTCGGAAGTGTGTGCTGTTCAGACTTTAAGTCATGTCCGACGGCTTGCAGCCCCATGACCTGCAGCACACCAGGTTCCTCCGTCCTTCACTGTCTCCCAGAATTTGCTCCAAGTCCTGTCCTTTGAGTGTCTACTCTTGCCGTCCAACCATCTCATCCTCTCCCGCCCCCTTCTCTTCCTACCCTCAATCGTTCCCAGCATCAGGGTCTTTTCCAATGAGTCAGCTCTTCTCATCAGGTGGCCAAAGTACTGGAGCTTCAGCATCATTCCCTGCAATGAATATTCAGGGTTGATTTCCTTTAGGATTGACTGGTTTGATCTCCTTGCATTCTAAGGAAATGTATCATATAATAAGTGCCTCAACACAAAAATGTGTCAAGCAGAACTGGTCTCTACTCATTATTATGAATTTCAATAATTATACCCCAGGATTCAAAAAATTCTGGTCATCTGAATGTTCAGGCAGCTGGGCAGTAAGTAGAACCTCCTCTCTGCACATTGTATTGATTAGAAATTTGGCTTTTGACTCAACTTTCTTAAGTAGACACTACCACATAACATGGAAGAAGGGTTGCAGGTCAGAGATGAGGCCATCCTGGCTCTAGCTGGGTTGTCTCAGGAAAGACTTATTTTGGGGAGGTGGAAGAATGGAGGCTCTGAGGAGCAGAGCTAGTGGGGATCAAGCTCCTCCCACCTGTTCATCCGTCACCTCCTTTAGAGCAGTCTAGTTGGGTTTCTGTAGCAGAGACACACAGTGACAAAGTGCTAAATTCTTCGTCATCTAGCCCAGATCCCAGTGCAACAGGACCCGGACCCAGTGCATCCTCTTCGCTGCCCCAGAGCATGGCTGAATGTTGCCTGGGTCCCCAGACAGCCCAGGATCCTCTCAATATGAACAGCTCAGTAGAACTTGACTTGTACTGTATGTCTGCATTGGAAAAGTCATGGATAGGGACAACAGAAACCCTCCCAATTTTTTTTAAAATTAGCAGTATTTATCACCTTCTCAAAATCAATTGCATATTTTAAATGAAAACAAATGACTGCTTCCAGACTGATCAATACCTGCATCTTTGCCTTTTAAAAAGTAAAAGTTTTAATGTAAGGAAATCTTTATCTTTGCTCCTGTCAATCCAATTATAATATAGCTCAATAGTTAATAAATATAATCCTCTTTGTCTGGGCAGATCAACGTCATAAAAAATGCAAAGAATTCTACGGTATCCAAGGCCCTGTGTGGTAGAAAGCAGCCTCTTCCCTGTAAACTCCGGGCCTCGGTACTTCTCTCCTTCCTAGATGAGGAGCCGTTTATTCCTATTAAGTCTAAAGAAAAGGGTTTATATATTTAATGATTCTAAAACCAAAATGCTACCTACTATCTGCACAATTGCCATTTTATCTCGCTAAACTTCTCCGGTTGACGTTTTTAAAAGGGCAAAAGCAGAAAACCCTTATATAATACCTAATTTGTACATCTGCGGTTTCCCTCTGACTGGCACAGGCACCATATGTTTTTAATTATCATAATAGCCCTAAAGAACCTGTTCGGTGGGAAACACATATGATCCTTTTATTACTGGTTTGTAATTTAAACAGTTTTAACAGAAAAGGTCTGGCTATAGGGGAGTGACAGGCTCAAAGGCCTAAGATCCCTGTCGTCGACCTCTGGAAGCTCAAGTTCAGATCCCACCCACCAGGCAGGACCTCCTTCCCCTGCTTGACAGAGGTAATTGGTCGCATGTGAAGCGGCTCTGTGGGACCTTTAAAAGACAGGATCTGTGATCTCCAGTGACGCTGGGGTCTGGTCAGAGCCTGACACAGTGGGCAGAGGGTTGATAAATATTATCCTAGTCTGACCTCTGCTGCCCTCACAGCTGGGGGCTGGGCCCACGGCAGCCCCCATCTGGAGGGTCCACTGGTGCCCTGGGCCACCCACTCTCCACTCTCCCCCACCTGGACCCCAGAGAACAATTGCAAGGTGAGGGGTCAGGTTTCCTTGAGGCCCTCTCACTTCGGGGAGGGCTGGGTAGACAGTCTTTTCCTGGAGGCTGAGAAGTATAATAAATACAGCCTTAAAAATAATTAATTCACAGACCATGAGATGGAAGAAACCTTGGGATGGGGATGATCTGGTGGGACTTTCTCATTCATGATGAGGTGAGGATGCTGAGGGGACAGGAAGAGACCTGCTCAGGGTCACAGGCAAGTCCTCAGCTGGGTGGGTCACATGGAGCACATCTGACCACACCCAGCGCCCCATCCTGCATGTTCCCAGGATTCTACATATGGGTGCAATCTCCACTTGAATTGCCACATTTTCTCCCAGGACCCAGATCTATAGGATGGCAAGAAAACGCTATTTTTATTTATTTGTGTGTTGGTCTGCTCGTTTTTGACATATCCCAAACAAGGTTTAAGGGCTTCCCAGGTGGCGCTAGGGGTAAAGAACCTGCCTGCCAATGCAGGAGATGTAAGAGACCCAGGTTTGATCCCTGGGCTGGGAAGATCCCCTGGAGGAGGGCACGGCAACTCACTCTGGTATTCTTGCCTGGAGAATCCCATGGACAGAGAGCCTGGAGAGCTATAGTCCATAGCATCGCAAAGAGTCAGACACGACTGAAGCGGCTGAATCCACGTGCAAACAAGGATTAAAGGCTTGGGAAAGCCCACAGGGTGAGGCAACAAAATATCATCTCGGGATAGCTCCACTGCCTGAATGAATCAGACCCTCGTGTGCTTGCTGAGTCACCTTGGGTAAGGTGACTTCTCTGTGCCTCCATTTCCCCATATGTAAAATGGGAAGAATAAAAGTTACATCTGCCTCAAGGGATTTTTATAATATAAAGATTAGATGAAAGAATAACATTTGTGACTTTCATTTTCATATATATATATATATAGTGTTTAAAATTGGAGTTGGCCCTGGCACAGAGCTAAGCATTTATGATTTAAAACCAAACTTGGTAGATGGAGGGGTAGCTCAGAGGACCTGATCCTGTAGGTGTCGCTTAGGCATGGGGAGATCGAGAGGATAAAGTCACGTCCCTGAACACCAGCGCCAAGATGCTGGGTTAGAATGGGACAAAACCTCCAGTTATAATTGCTTTCTGGCAACCTCTCAAGGAATCCAGGGGGCGGGGGCAGTGTTAGGAGCAATGGCCATCAGACTTTCTTGGGCTTTCCAAATGGCGGCTCTGATTCCACTCAGCTGTCGTGAAAGTGGCTTTCTTGTTTCCACTACTGGGGGTTTTAGCATTCAAATGTGACTCTATGGTATTGTATTACTTTGATTTTTTTCTTTGTCATAGCTTGATACTGGAAATGCAATACAGGTGACCTTTGAACAATGTGGATCTGAGCTGCTCGGGTCCACTTACATGAGGATATTTTTCAATAAATATATGTATGTGCTGCAAATGTATTTTTTCTTATAGTTTTTTGTAAATATTTCCTTTGCTGTAGCTTACTTTATTATAAAAATATGATACATAATACACATAATATACAGAATATATGTTAACTATTTAGGTTATCAGTAAAGCTTCCAGTCAGCAGTGGGCTATTAGTAGTTAAGTTTGGGGGAGTGAAAAGTTATACCCCTTTTGACTGTGTAGGGGATCAGCACCCCAAGTACCCTAATCAGTCACCCTAGTCGCTCACTCCTGTGTGACTCTTTGTGACCCCACGAACTGTAGCCCACCAGGCTCCTCTGTCCATGGAACTCTCCAGACAAGAATACTGGAGTGAGTGGCCGTTCCATTCTCCAAGGGATTTTCCTGACCCAGGGATTGAACCTGGGTCTCCTGCATTATAGGCAGATTCTTTATCGTCTGAGCCAGTGGTCGTGAGTCAACTGTATATGGAATAATGGAGCTGAAACTCACTGTCATCTAGCACACACTCTTCGCCAAGCTTACAGCGCAGCACCTGACGTGTATCTGCGTACACTGTGGTCCCTGAGCTCCTGGTCAGGCGCCTGGTACCTGTGTGCACAGACTAAGCTGAGGCTCAGGGAGGCTCTCCAATGGGATGCTCATGGCTTGAGAAGTTGGAAGGCTTTTCCAACGAGTAGAAAAAGAGCCTCAGGCAAGTCACCTGACATGTTGTGGCCTCGGTGGCCTCATGCATAAAATGGGTTCTGCTAAACAGGTGAGTCTGGTTATGCAGAAGTGACTGGCAACCAGAAAGGCTGAAGAAGGACCAGCTGGCGTTGGGCCCGTGACACTGGAGGGGCCCACTTGCCTGCAGGTGAGGCTGGGGGTGAGACATGACAGGCACATCCTCCCATGCCACCCTATCCTTCCTCCTTCAGGACAGGCTCTCTCCAGGTGATTAGGTGGGACAGGCATTCATCCAGCCAGCCCCACCCTTAGAGGAGGAATGAAGGAATCACAAGTCCAGATCTGGCCCTCCCAGTGACCCCAGAAGACAAGAGGAAGCCTTCTCATGAGTTTAAATAAAGGGGGATGCAAAGCCCCCATCCCAGAGGGACTACTCTTTCCTTTTGGCAAGAAGAAGGCCAGATGGCCACCTTCATTTGAGATGTCAGTTGTGACCTCCTGACTCAACAAACAGCAAGTGCATCTTAATCAGAGAGTGCCCTTCCTGTCCACCAACAAAGGCTACTGCTCCGACCCGCCCCTCAAGGAAACAAGACCTTCTTAATCACAGGCTGCCTCGAGGGGCTGGGAGGGAGACCACAGGCCTTGGCTGACCATGCCGCCAGCAGCTACTGTCCCTGCCTGCTGCCTCCCTGACTGGTGCCGGCCCAGCTCGGCAGCCCAGCCAAGTAGGGGCTGGGGTGAAGGCGCCTCCAAATTTCCAATTCGGGGAATAACAACTCACATGACTTCGATCCCATCTGCACCCAGGGAAGGCAGAGCAGGCAAAGGAGCATAAAACACAAAGTTCCCACAGTCAACATCTGTCTTAGTGCAAACAATGGACCATTATCTTGTAAATAATTCTGATTAAGCTGCAGCGTTTCCTCCTGAAGCTGGTGGTGGGGAGCAGGGGGAGGGTGCTGCTGGGAAGCCGGCCTGGGCCACCAGGTGCTGCACTCAGAGCCTCCCCTGGCCCCTGCCCCTCACTCTCGCCCTGCCCACAGCAGACCCTCTGACCACCTCCAAACCCCAGGTGGCTTCCGGAAGGTTCCTCCCTGCTGCATGCTCTCCGTTCTGCTGGCTTTTCTCCTCTTCCTCACTCTATTTCCCGCTTTCCTCCCCTCTCCAGATGCCATCTCCATCACGTTTCTTTTAGTCTGTTCATACTGGTTTTCTGTTCTCTCACCGTCTCCTTCCTCCCCTTCATCTCCCCAGGTCTCCAGTTTCCCTTCTTCATGCCTTCCCCCTTCTCTCCACTCCAACCTTCACGTCTCTCCTTGCTCTCCTCATCCGCACCTCTCACTCACTGTTCTTCACCCCTGTCTCCTTGTCTGATCCTTCCTGCTCTTGGTCTCACGGTGGCTGTCTGTCCTCCCATCCCAGGCCCACCCCTCCAGACTCTGGATTGCTGTAGAGTCGGGAGATTCTGAGGCCTACAGGCCCCACCGGCTCCCCGGCTGTCTCAGACTATGAGGCCTGAACAAGGCTGACCAGAAGCACTGTGCCCACAGGAACCCCTCTTCCCACCACTGGGAAACCCCTCATGCCCCACCCCAAATCCAAAGACCCTCTTCCTCTCATGTGCCCCAGGATGCTGAGGTTAGCCTGCCTCTGCACCCACACATCTCCTGTGTCATGAAAAACAGCTGGGGCTTCCCAGAGCCGCCCCACAATAAAGAAGTCCAGGCACGCACCTGTGCAAAGGAGACAGGATTACTCACTTTGTGAGGGCATGTATCCCAAAGTTCTCAAGAAAATCCCCCTGGTGATTTAAATTGAATTGCCTGAATGTGATTTTGAGATAACACTTCAAGCCCAAAGCTTCCATATAAAAGCAAAAGCCACTCCATAAGAAGCACTGTTGCTGCTAGCTGGCCACTGGACATTTTTTTTTAAAATCTCCTAATTGTAAATCTCTTGCAGCACGAGGAAAAAAAAACAAGAAGAAGAGTTCAGTTGGAGCCAACAGGCGTGATGTCTGCACATCCCAGGAATGGGGTCACTGAACCCCAGCACACCTTTCTCCACGGATGGGACGGAATCCCATTGAGGCTGTCTAGAAAGAGGCCTTCAGGTGGTGAGTACAGATTGGCAAGAATGAGGAGCTCCATGCTCTGCAATACCTTACCCAAATTCTCTCCCCACTTGTCAAGGTCTTAGGGAGTATGAGTCTTCATGGAAACCCTGCCTGGGGCCTGCATGGCATCAGAAATCCTAAAATAACTGAAATGTGGATGGTCTGCCAACCTCCAACTTACTCATTCAAATTCATTTTATTGTCTTGAGGATGCACAAGGGTACACAAGTGTATCCTTTGGTGGATGACAAAACTAGAGCAATCAACCCCAACTCTACTGTGGAGCACAGGGAGGTCTCCTCAGTACACTGTAATAACCTCTAAGGGGGAAGAAACTGAAAAGGAATAGATGAATGGAAATGTATGACTGAATCACTTTTCTGTACACCTGAAACTAACAGAACATGGTGAATCAACTATACTCCAAGATGATTTTTTAAAATTAAACAAAAGCCAAGGAATGGAGGAATTCAAAGTTGGAGACAGTACACACTGTCCCAAACTCGGGGGCTTGCTAGCCAACAGTGACTTAGAGTGGCCACAGGAATGCTGAGGATAGAAGAGTGGAAGGGGTGCAGATGTGGAAAGGGATGTGAGCTGTTCCTCATGCCCCAGATATGGAAAGGGATGTGAGCTGTTCCTCATGCCCCAGATATGGAAAGGGATGTCAGTTGTTCCTCATGCCCTGTGCATGCAAGATGGAGCACAGCATGACCCCTCTTCTCTCCCTACCTCCCGCCTTTCCTTCTAAGTGTTACTGGGGTGAAATGTTGGGCGGGAGTGGGGGGCTCCCAAGAGGGACTACATACTGTCACACCCAAGAGGGGCACCTTGGATTATCAAGTTGATGTCAGTAAAGCACTTGAGGAAACCTTCTTCATCATGAAAATACCCAAGCTCTGCTGTGATACAATAGGTTATAAAATGAAAAAAAGTTAAATAATCAGATTTTTCTTGCACTACTATGAACCCAAAGATCCACTTTTATTGACTCCCTCTTTTTTAAAAAAAAAAAAATTTGAACAAATTCTAGAATTAGAAGGGAAATGCCTCAATGCTCTTCTTACGAGTTAATAAAAATGTCTTGATGAAGAAGCAAGTATTCATATGCCCCATTCTCAGACTGAAACCCCACACATTCATGTACTTGTGGGAAGGCCAACTTGGTGCCCACATCTGGGACCCTGCAAGACTTGAGTGCTCATGAGGACTCTAGAACTCTAGATGGAGTCTTAGAGAGTCACCAGAAAAGTTAAGGAAACAGGGATCCTGAATGCCATAGAATTTGAGACCCAAGAGGATACTGAGGGGACTTGTCCAAGCTCCTTGGAGCGCAACTGTATCTACAGATACTGTAGGTCCTCTGACCCCCGGGTCAGCCCTCCATCCAGCTTCCAGAAAGCCTGGCCCTGAGCTGAGTACGTCCCAATATTTAAAATCTGCAGTTCGTGTCCCACCTTAGAGTATGAATCTGCCCTCACCCTGGGCTCTGGAAGACTGGTGACCCTCTGGAGTGCGCCAGGGATGTAAAAGTCCTCAGACCAAGGGGTTCTGGCTTGTGCTGGATGCTGTCCATGCCTGAGCCCTTCCCCCCTGGCTCCCCAGGATCCCCGCGGCCTCTTGTTTCTCTCTGATTGTGACTGTTTCGCTGTTGGGTGAGCTGCTGCTGCTGCTAAGTCACTTCAGTCATGTCCGACTCTGTGCGACCCCATAGACGGCAGCCCACCCGGCTCCCCCATCCCTGGGATTCTCCAGGCAAGAACACTGGAGTGGGCTGCCATTTCCTTCTCCAATGTATGAAAGTGAAAAGCGAAAGTGAAGTCGCTCAGTCGTGTCCGACTTGTAGTGACTCCATGGACTGCAGCCCACCAGGCTCCTCCATCCATGGGATTCTCCAGGCAAGAGTACTGGAGTGGGCTGCCATTGCCTTCTCCGGGGTGGGCTGCAGTGACTCTCAACTACGGAGGGCTACAGAGCTGGTGGATAAATGCCCCAGCTTCTTCAGCCCTCAGGGGTCATTCTGAGGTGAATGTCACATCGTGTCCTAGAGGATCCCCAGGGGACAAGGCCTAGTCCCTGATCAGTGGCAGCTCTGTCAGCACCCTCAAACATGCCTCTCAGGACTGCCCCCCACCTGAACAAACTGTATCCCACCCCTTACGTCAGGCTGTGCTCTGGTGAGACCCTGAATAGGTCAGCCATGGGCTCCTGAAAGACTGAGAAGATTAATGGACTCGCCTTGACAAGAAAGCGCCCAACATTCTGTGAACCCCCCAGTTAAACCCTGAGGCCTCTGCACCCCAGTAAGACACTGCTTCCACTGGTCCCTAGGTGCGGGGACAAGTTGGGTGGCTTGTCCTTGCGACTGCCCCAGCCCTCCCCCCAGGACATACAAAACACTTGAGTTCCAAAGAGAAAAGCAACTTGTCCATCATATAAAAAGAGCAATAATTTGGTAAATTAATTGCAAATTTGCTTTCCCCGCTTGGTTGCCTTTCTCCTTTTCTGTGGATAATTGAGAGTATATTATATTAATTTGACAACAACAGAAGTTCAAAAAGAAAACTTAACCTTGTGAGCAGTGGGTTACCATTAGATGGGAGTGTCTGAGCAACTCCACAAAGAGCGTGAACGACAAACCCTTCATACAGCCAGCCAACTTCTGGGTGCACAGATGGAGATCTTTGCTCATGAAACTGCTGTGCAGAGTTTCCCAACTTTAACCTTGAGAATGCTCCGTTTGCTCCAGAGACAAAATCCACTCCTGCGCAGACAACACTGTACATGTTGAGCTGCACACTTTGGGCTGCAATTCATTCATCATGATGTTTCTTTGAGAAAAAGTGACTATAGGTAAGAAGAATCATCTCCCAAAGTTTTGACTCTTTTCCCCTGCACCAGAACATCTGAGTTTCTTCGAAACATGAGTAATTGAAGAAGTGGACTTGAAGACTAGTTTTCACCATGAGCTGTACAAGCCTTCACCCCCTCAGTCTATCCCATCTCGTGGCACAGTTACCTCCTTGAAATTCCTTTCCCCCTCTTTCCACCTCAGACCAGTGGGCCGTCCTTGCTTAGAAGGGTCTAGGCTTTAGGGCCAAGGGTAGAGTCATAGGGGATGCTTGGGGTTGCCCCAAATCTGAGTCCAAACAGGTTGCACTTTTTGTAATGCCATGTAGGGATGGGGACGGGGAGGCAGGCTTCCAGAAACAGGACTGCCGGCCCCCACGCTGAGCTGTGAAATGAAGTCAGCTCATCCCAGAGGCCTGGATGCACCCAGCTCCCTCACGGCCACAGACAGGATGTTCCTAAGAACACTCAGCTGGTGAAAAAGGAGTTCTTCCCCAGAGGCAGGGGGATGAGAGGGAGGTGGGGAAGAAGGGGGCCGAGGAGGGAGGGTTGTGAAATGAGAGTGGGTAGGAGGCTGGGGGCGGCTCATAAAAAATTGGAGGAGAAAATCCACAAAGGTCTCCTCTAAGCCTGAGAAGCTCCCCCAGGGGAGCAACCCAGGAAATATCCCCTGCTTTCAAAGTGGAAATGTGGAGACCCAGTTAGGGAAATCGAGCCCTCGTGGAGGGAAGAGGGAAATAGACGCCTGGATAGGGGGCTCCAGGGAACTTTCCTGCCGTCAGCATGAGGAGCCAGGATGATCTGTTTCCTGCAGCGGTTCTGCCTCTGTTGCCAAGACCTGACCGCTCATGCTGCACTGGACTCCCAGCCCCTTCCCTGCTGGAATGGTGGTCTCAGCAAGGCTTCCCACAGCGTGCAACGTGACTGTAAATGAAGAACAGTGCCAGGGACTATGTGTTCAACCCCAGGCCCTTCAACAGAGCCCTCTGGTCCCCACTGCATCCTGGCCAGGGGTTAAAGAGGCTGCCCCTTGCCTTCACAGAGTGGATAGTGGTAAGCCGCTCCTTGGGAGCTGCAAATGTGGCTTCTAAAACCCAACGTGGCTTCAGGCCCCGGTGGAGAGAACAGGCTCACAGAGGATTGGTGTGTGTGAGGAGGTGATGCAGGCCTCATGGAGCCATCAGGAGGCAGGGATCCAGAAAAGGGCAGAGATGAATTCTTGTCCCAGGGCAGTTCCCCAGACTCAGGTGGCATTGGAAAGAAAGATGGGATTTCCCCACCCTCCACCCCCAGAGTCTTTCTTTTGGTTCAGGCTCTGCCTACACACTGCTGGTCAAAGCTGGTCCAGGTAGATGTGGTTGGGGTCACTCGCTATACCTTGGCTAGGCATGTGGGCGTCCACCAAGTTTTCCATCAGAATCCACAATGCATGTTCTCAGCTTCATGGAACAGTATCCTGTTCTCAGAATCTCTTTCACCTCTTATCTCCAATAAGTCACAACCTAATCCTGTACTCTATGGTCTTCGGGGTTGCTTGGACAATTTCCATGAGACCTACTGAAGGGAATATCTTCAGCAGTCAAGGTGACAAGGCTGACCTACTGATGGGCCAGGCATGTTCCAGGGGACACTTCTGGGCTCCTGCTCCCTTGCACACAGGACACTTCATTTATTCGGAGAGAGGGGGACCATGCTTGGGGCTTGGGATTTGATCAAACAATGATAATACCTCCCCCACCCCCAGGACCAGTTAGCCAGGCAGCAGCATGTGCATGGAATTTAGAAGTTTACAAAATACGCCCAATTAGAGAAGCTTGGTAACACTGTTGAAGTGGCAGGTGCCTGAAATCCAGCTCATGGACAAAAAAAAAAAAAACCTAAGCGATCACAAAAGAAAAGTTAAATCCTTGCTTCCTGCCTCCTGCTGTGATGGGGGTGGGGGCGGAGCTGGCAGAAGCCTGTTACAACAGACAAGGGCACAACCAAAATATCGCAGTGGATGAAGTTCCACACTCCAGCAATTCCAAGGGCCTTTCCATGTAAAACTATGCTTCACAGGATGAAAAGAAAATGGTAAAGTCTGCTGCACCAAGGCCAGGCGTCCTCCACACGGGGGATGAGAGACACAGGGCCTGTGAGCTGTTGTGGGGTCTAATCACCCACCTGAGAGACACTTGTGCACACAGATGGCTCTCCCCAAACCCACCACGGTCACCCCACCCAGTGGGGAGGTGCCTTGACATTTGTATGTTTAGGAGCTGTAACTCTTGGGGCCACCTAGAGATGGGTGGAAAACATGGCAGGCGACCCAGCAAACAGCCCATGGGACAGCATCTCTAGTGTCCCTGAATGTCCTGTTGAGGTTTCCAACAGACAGAGGGATGTCAAGGGTGGAGGGTGTTGCGGAGTGAATTAACATAATGACTCAAAACTGCACTAATGTTTCACAGCTTTTTTTATTAGCAATACCAAGATAAGTTATTGAAGCATTTTTAGTATTGTTTTACATTCCATTCATAAATGACCTAACTTGTAACTCAGCATACAGCACACTTAGAGATATAGTTTGACACTTATTCAGAAAGCTACAATTATTATAACTTACATGCCTTCATTACCAGGAACACCTTCATATATCTTCTAATTACTTCAACAATACTCTATTCCAAAGCACACGATAACCCAGTACAAGTTTACACATTTTGCTTCAATCACCATTTTTAAGGAGTGGATGTCGAGGTGCTGTTCACTGGTACTTTACTGTCATCTGTTCCTGGTTAACAGGACGACCTGGCACAAATTTAAACTAGCAATATTACTGCTTAAATACTATGGAGAAAGAGGATTACTGCACTTTTCTGTATTCTTCTAAGTGTTACAAAATACAGGACAATCGGACACAAGCAGTAATGCCAACGAGACCATCCAGGGCCTGCTTCTAGAAGCTGTGCTGAGCGGAAGCCCCCCCAACAGGGTTTCCACAGGTGAAGGGGCTCCAATCCACTAGTGTTTGTTTTGCAGAATTCATGACTCTGAGGGAATTTTCTCTCTTGCTCAAGTTACTAAGGCTTCACCATCCTTCGCTAATAGTGGAACATATGGGGCAGTATTTTTAGCCTCCCTGATTCTTTGCTATATATAATGTAGGTTGGTGTGCCATGTGTATACACATACCTATGCCAATAGTAATTATTTATTCAACACACATATGTGTATACATTCTTCTCTTGACTTTACACGA
The DNA here is from genome assembly GCA_006410675.1 of Oreotragus oreotragus. Taxonomy (NCBI): domain Eukaryota; kingdom Metazoa; phylum Chordata; class Mammalia; order Artiodactyla; family Bovidae; genus Oreotragus; species Oreotragus oreotragus. Next base: position 240,715 of record SJYX01013237.1, on the reverse strand, counting down.
TTAACAAGCTGCAGATAGCCACCGAGGAGCACGGACAGACAAGGGCAAATCCAGCTAGACCGACTAGAACAGGGGGTGTCACTTACCTGCAAGAAAATGTGCAGATTCATTAAACAATCCAGAAACCATGTGGGCTAGAGGCATTCGAAAGCAAGGGCAGGGCCACACTCCCTAACTGTTTAATGGAATGATGATAATAAAGCAATATTTAAAAAATTTGGTCCTTCCATCTCTGGCTAAAGCAAGAATAGTCTATGTGATTAGAGCAGGTTGGCAATTAGATGCAGAGGTGCTGTTGATCAGAGCTAAGTAATAGGAGATCATTACTACTTATCTGAAACCTGGGCTTGGCACGTAACATCTGAATAAAAAGAAGAAAGAACCTGATTCCTTCAGCAGCTAAGATGGCGGTAGCTAGATGGCTGTCCATGCCAACCACCACTTTGATTCAGCAGCCTCAGAAGGAAGACCCCAAAGCTTAAGCCCAGGGTCCCCAAAAGCACTCAAGATACACATAGGGTCACTCTGCTCCTATTGCATATGGCGGTGGCCAGGCCTGCCTGGAGGCCGGCATTTCCCCAGGGATGTGGACGTCCATTCTGACAACACTCTCTTCACTCGGCATTCTCCTCCTCTCTCCCAATTTGAAGTCATCACTAGGGAGGAAAAATTACTGTATACAGGCATGCATGTTTTGAACCAAAGAGTTTGGCTGGTCTCTTCTCCCAGCCCAGGCTTGATCCTGGACAACAGGTATCATGCAATCCAAAGAGAACATGGATACGGCAACCAAAATGAGAGCTACCAGACTTCTGCTTCGGAGGCACTGTGGATTCAGACAGTAGCTTTTGGAGCCAAAAATATGCAGCAAAAGGAAAGGAACATAAACAAGGCTAAATGTCACCAGTGTTTGCCGACTTACAGACACCATCCATTTGTTTGTTCTGAAATGACGAGTGGACCATTTGGCAAATACAATGGTATTCACACAACAGTTCTGTCATCCTGCAGTGCAAACGACATCACGTCAGTGGCATTCCCATTTAATTTAAACAGAAGGAAAGGGAGGAGGAGTAGAATGCCAAAAGAGTTTGGAGAGGGCTGTCATCCAAAGAGGCTGCACCCCGTGAGGCTCTGGATGGGGCCGGGGAGAGCCTGTCCAGGGTGCTGGTTTCTGTGGGAGACCCCAAGGGGATAGCACCTGTGCTTTGTCCCACCAGAGACAAAGGGAAAGGCTCTGCAGCCAGCTGTGAGGCAGTCAGCAGGGGCAGAGCAGGCAGGATGGGGTGACGATTTGCATTAATTGAAAGGATCTGCCCCTGGACTTCAGGACAAGCCAGCTGATCCTCCCTACTGAGGTCTAACATCAGGCCCTGGACATGCACTATGACTGGGGGCAGCCTGGACAATGGGAGTCAACAGCCAACCTAGAGAGGATAAAATTGGGCAAAGAAAGGGAGTGCAAAAGTTGTGCTTTATCCACAGTGTCTGTACGCTGATAGTAAGAGTGAGCTCAGGAAGAAGAGAAGAGGAGGACTGCTCATCTGGCTTTAAATAAAGCATGGCAGCTCTAGAGACAAGACCCTGTGACAGAGATTCCTGGGCCTTCTAGGCTCCCTGCACTCCCCTGTGTTGGCTGAACCTGGGCACCTGTACACTTGGTGGATTTGGATTTGGTGGTTCTCTTTCTGTGCCATTTAACTGAATTTCTTTCTCCATTAGAACCTGTTGGCTTCAGGGCCACACCTTAAAACTTAGAATTGTCCACGAGACCAGAAACCATACCACCTATCATGGGCTATGCACCAGAAGCTTGTGCTTGGGTGTCTTCATACATACATATGCAGTGTTCACAGTGTCACACACCCCAGCCACAGCTCGCATGGAAGTCCCTGACTAACCACAGACATTAGCCATTTCTTGGCCAAAGCCTGAGGCGGTAAGACATTTCCTACTCTGAAGCACCTGCTTTCTATCAGGAGGCGAACTGGGTAGAAACTGGAAGGGTGTGACCACAGTGATGGGATGTCACCACTAAACTGCCAGAACTGCCTTCCCAGTTAACATTCCCACATACCAAGAAATAGCCGTCAGTGACTTGGCATGGCAGACATAAGGAAATAAAATGTGTCTCTATAACTTTGATGAAAAGTAAGATTTGTACCTGCTCAGTGCTAAAAGGGACGATTGCAACCCAAAGATGTTTGGGCAGTGACATCACCTCCTTGTGATAGCCAAATGTGGACATCATCTCTTCTAGAAAATATCAGCTCCACTTATCCAAGCTCTTCTACCTCCATCATCTCTTTTTATCCCTACGCTTCTGTCCATCAAAGAGCTCCTGTGTCTTTCTTGTCTGCCTGCTTTGACTGTGATGGTGGCAGCCCTGGACCCACTGTGAGTCATGGAGGAGGGTGTTCTCCTGCAAGACTTTTACACATAGACAGAGATGTGACCTTCCAGAAAAGCTACTCCAGGCCATGTAGGTCTACAAGTCCCCTCTCACTCTCAGAAAATCTCCTGCATCTCTGGCATTCAACGGCAATAGATGGAATATTGCAGCTGCTGATCTGAGTCCTGCCCGCATCATCTCACAGGCCAGTGGGGTTGCAGAGGACGGTTTTCACATAATGACCTTCCAGAAAAGCTACTCCAGGCCATGTAGGTCTACAAGTCCCCTCTCACTCTCAGAAAATCTCCTGCATCTCTGGCATTCAACGGCAATAGATGGAATATTGCAGCTGCTGATCTGAGTCCTGCCCGCATCATCTCACAGGCCAGTGGGGTTGCAGAGGACGGTTTTCACATATCTTTTCTAGGCATGACCACAGCAATGCAACCTTCTTTATACTCGAGCAGGGGCGGACACACTAGGACCCCTGGGCCAATTCTAGCCCACTGCTGTGTCAGTAAATGAAGCTTACTGGAATGCAGGCATGCCCATTTGTTTCCTTATTGCTTGCTGGCTGCTCTGTGCTGCCCAGCAGAGGCCACAGAGCCTGCAAGCCTAATGGGTTCACTCTCTAATCTAGGAAAGTAGTTGCCTACCCCTGCTCTAGACTGTATAGCTGGTAAAACGGTGAATATTGTCAGACTGCCTATGCTGAGAAATCAACAAGGTTTTTGGAGGACAGAAGTCACATTTCAAAAAGAGTTGAGGTTCTATCATGTCATCAGACATTTTAGAATACATGAGGCACAGAGCTTTTTGAAGCCTGTCTCTTATTTTTTTCCCAAGAAGTGGGGGATCCTCATTCTCTCATTGCCATGAGAGAACTCTTGGTCTCAGACATAATTTGGGTTAGGGAAGTCAAATGCCCCCTAACTGGGAATACTGAATCAACTGCTGTTAATGACCCTGCCTTCTCACTTGCTTCTTCCCAGGTTCAGTGGGTCACTTGGTCTGGGAGCCACTGTACAAGGACCTCAGGCCCACCACAGACAAGCTGCTAGATTCTCCTCACTCAGCTGGGTTTCCCTGAGGGTTGGTAACTCCAAGAGTAAAGGGGGGTTGTACCCTGCTCACTCCCTTTCCCTTAATTTGACTTTAGTTCTTCACCATCAACCCTACTCTTGGGCTCACCAAAGAACATAGAGCAAACTCTGCTCAACACACCATGGTTCCCAGTCATCCATCTAGGGTTCAGAAATAAAAGTAGTGGCTGCTCGTCAAATCCACAAACTCTGGAGTGAAGCGAGTTCTGTCCCTGGGCCACACAGCCAGCCCCGCAGGTATTGTGCAGACCCACCTCTGTGCGGTCTGGGGCCCACTGGAGCACTCTCAGGTTCCAAGCTACTGGCTGATACAACAGTTCATCAGATTTCTCAGCCTAGACAAAGGAGCTGTCTGCCTTGTCTTTTCAGTGGATATGAATGCTGCCCTGGTCTGCCCTGGCCCCTCTTATTAGATAATCACATGGATCTTGTCCCATTACAAGACCAAGGTCAAATCCATTCCAACAAAACCAAGGGCACGTCCAAGTTCTCCCATGGCATGGGAGTGCCCTTGTACATTATGCTCTTCAACAGAATAAAGAAAGGTGGGCCATGCCTGGAGCCTGGAAATGGAGACTTTGATTGGAGCAGGATGGCCCAGAGCAGGACCTGACTCACTCTAGAAGCCAACAACACATGCCCTTCAGTTTAATCCAAGATGGCTCAGTCACCTTCTTAGGATCGTCTGTAACACGTCTGATCTTTAGAAGTTCACGCTCAGGCTCTCAGTGTTGGCCAATGCTGCATGCCTCCCCTACCCAGCTGGCTGGGATGGCCTTGCTCCTGGTTGTCTCTCACTTCTGCATTGCCTAGGAGTAGACAGCACACATAGGCCGAGACCCCAGGCCTATGACACTAAGGAATGCAGGACCAGAGCTTTAAGAGTTAGAAAGCAGGCACGCAGAATTAAGAACCCAGAAGTAGAGCCTACAACGTGAGGATCGCCCACAAACTGAGGGTTAAAGGCCCCTTCTCCACTCACCAGCCTGTGTCAGCAGAGCCCCTGAGCTCTGGTGGGGAGAGGGTTCTACATGACTTGAACAAGATCTTTCCTGATGCTTCTCCCAACAATTTTACACCCATGAGAATAGATACAGATGGACATTAGCTCCTCCGACAAGCCTGTTTGCAAGGGCATCAAAGCAGGGATTTGGGTTTACTAACCAGGCAAAATCAAATGCTGAACTCTCTTGAGATAAGAACTATCAGAATGATTCTTTGGTTGTGCAAAGCCCAGCTTCTTGAGGAAACCAGCTATCAAGTTGGTGGGCCTGTCTGAAAACCCATATCTATTCTGAGTGGTGCAGGGAGGAAGGAATAAACATTAGGAATATTTGATTCCTTGTGCCAATATCATATCCACTTTGGCAAAGTCAAGCCAACGGGAGTTTGAGGTTTTCAAGTATCATTTGTGCTTTTCGCAATGCTAAAAAGACAGTAAACTAGGCAGGAAGAAAAATGGCCCCAGATGCCCCCTCTGTAGCTCAGTGAGTTTAAGTTTTCCTCCCAGATATCAGTTTTTAGGAAGGATGAATATGCCTGGCTCTCCTATGTCACAACAGCCAGAAGAGGATTCAAGAAGAGGATTTTGATTATGGTAGGCCAGCATGGGAGAGGGGAATGAGAACTGGACAGAGTCAAGATATCCCCTCCACCCAAGCAAACACAGAGGCCAGGGAAGGGCCTTTCTTGCCTGCTCCCAAACTAAGCAAGAGGATGCAGAAGAAATGAGGATAAATGAAATGTGGAACTTGCGCTCTCTAAAAACCGGCATTTTTTGGCTGGAGTTACTTTTGGCATCTTACCATGAGTTCAAGGTGGAGTAGTGGGACCTGTGTACCCCGCTGGGAAGCAACCAGGAATCCTGGAGCCTGGCTGGGCTGAGGGTCTTCACTCCCCTTTCAGGACAGGGGCTGCAACTTACCAAGCTGTCACCCAGTGGCTGAAAGGCTGACTAAGCCAAGCTTTTGCTTGTACCCCAGAAATGTCAGGGGAGTGTGGGGAGCTGCTATTTGGGGAGGGGGAGAAGGGCCTGAGAGCTGCAGCTCAGAGGAAACGGCTCCCTGATACTGCTTCTCCTCCACCCTCGCCTGGTGCAAAAGGACACAGGCGGGCATGCTTCCTCAGAGGCAGGCAGCCTTCTTTCGGCATTGATAGGCCGATGGGAAAATTAATAGGGGTAATATGAGCTCATTTCAATAATAATGAGCGTATAAACATGCCAGGTTTTGATCTTTTCTGATGCATGGATTCCTGGCAGGAACTATGGTCCTACATAGGTATTTGAAAGAACTGAAAATAGACTTAAAAAAAAAAAAATCCCCAAACAACAATGAAAAAGAAAGCACTCCAATCACAAACTTAAAACAACAACAATAAAAAAAAAAAAAAAAAAGACAAACATCACTCCCCTGGAAGAAAAGAAAAAAAAATTGGACTGACATGAAACCCTTTTCTCCTTCCTTTAAATATTGTTTTTAACAGCTTCAAAAGTAATGAATTGTATGTGACTAAAAATAGATCTGGGGGTGCTGGTTAATGGGGCCTTATGAATCATTCAGCATAAGGAACTGTCAATATTTTTTTGAGCTGTCAGAAATCCATTTAGTGATTTTTGACAATTCAAAAAATATTTCTGACTGCTTGATCCGGTTCTTAGTGAATTAGGGAAGGAGAGAAAAAGAAATATATCAATTTAAATTATGAACTGAATCCAGCTTGCTCAATCCCGCTCTGTGCTAAAAGGAATGTCAGGATTCAGAAGTTAAATAGGATCTTCACTCCCTCCCTCCCTTCCTTCTTTCCTTCCTTGCTTCCTCCCTCTTGTCCTTCTTTCCCTGCTCCCTCCCTCCCTCCCTTCCTACTTTGCTTCCTTTTTTGAACTAGTAAAGTCACAGAAATGCATTCATGGGCTACAGATGGGAAGATACCATGGTCATTTGTCTCTAGTGGGGAAATTTGGGGCTGGAAACTGAGCTTCAATTTGGAGAAAGACTTTCAAATAAGAATATCTGGGTGCCGAGAGAAATGACTTTGATCCTCCCTGCCCACACCGACATTCATTTGATGCAGTTTTAGGCTTCAAGTCTAGCATTACTTTTTAAGATCTGGAATTACTTTGGAGTAAACATATTCTTTAAGGAAGTAAAGAATTGCCAATTTGCTAACAAGATCAGGCAGGCATAAATCCAAGACAGACAGGATCACAACACTGCTAACCAGGGACTTCATAATGTGCACTTCTTGTTAGAACAACAGACAGACGGATGAAGAGACAGACAGACAGAAGGCAATAATCGAAGGCCAAAGTCACAGTAACTGCCATTTGATATGTCTGAAGATGAATCACAAACACCCCACAACCATCTCCCTATCTGGAGAGCGGGTCACTTTATTTCTACATTGTGGTTAGTGTGATATGATTTTAGTATCCTCTAAGTCATTATAAAGAAAAGTTTCAGAAAGCAGACTTGGCTTAGCAAAGCAGTAAGGAATTGTCTTTAGGCATCTTATGCGTAAGTTGAAAAGACTGAAAAGTTTGCAAGTTATCAGGTCTCTTTTTCTTTTTGTTTCTTAAGTTTTTTCCTGGCCCCCTCAAGTTATGGATTAAAAAACGAGAGTGGTTCATACTGTGAGACCCCGTCCCCTTCTCCATGCCTTCAGTACAGGCATTTCAGATCACAATAATGCAAATTGAAACACAAAAGTACGAGGTCCAACACTTTCTAAATGAATTTGACTCTCATGATTGTCTACATTGCATATACAGCATAGTTGGGGGTATTTTATGTGTAGTTCAAAATCTGCTCATGGATAAATTTACCCCATTTTAAAAAAACACACAAATCAGCACTGATGTTTTTGGGAAATGAACTAAAGGAAGAGGATTCTAAAACTTACCACACAAGTCTGGCCTCTTGATACATCCAGAATTTGCTGTGCTACTTGCAAGTCCGTTAAAGGCTGCTAAGCCATCAGAGCTATAGGCCCTGAGGACCGACAGCACGCTCATCGGCTTCTCCAGGCCCTGGGGCCCCCGCTCCGGCTTGGGCAGGCCCGCCGTGGGGTCCTGAGCTGGAAGAAGGCCCGGGCTGTGCCACTGCTTCTCCGACGCCTGGGGCAGAGGGGAGATCAGTCCCTGGACAGGCTGTGGGGCGCCCGTGGGCAACAGGCCGTCCCCGCTGTCGCTGGCCCCGTCCTTGCTCAGGGCAGGCGGCTTGCTCATCACCTCCGGCTCTGTGTCAATATCCTCTTCCTCGTTGTTTTCTCCCTTGGAGGAGTCCATGTCCTCCGAGGAGGCGATGTCCGAGAGGTCATCAGTAGTGTTCTTATTTGTGGTTTCAGGGATCAGGATCGGGGCGTCATCTTCGGAGTGGGCCTTCCCGTCGGGCTCCCTGTTGGGGCAGGAGCTGGCGGCCCCCGAGCCCAGCAGGCCTGGGTAAACACCAAACTGCTTGTAGAAGTCTGATGGGAAGCTACAGAATGAGGGGTCCACGTGGCTGGGCCATGGGCCGCCCTTCTGCTCCCCCAGAGCCTCTTTGACCTGTCCTTGGGCCATCTTCTCGGAAGCCGAGTCGAGAGGTCCCATCATGGTGGGAAGCGCCATCTCTTTGCTTGATTGTACCGAGGGCAACAAGGCCGCTTTACTGGCCTCTCGGGCTTGGTCTTTGCAATTGACTGGCACCCCGATAGTGTTATCTTTGCGTTTCGCTTTGCCCAGGTGGTTGGCCTGGAGGTGAAGGGCCATCAGCTCCATAGAGGACGTTGTGAAAGCACAAAACAAGCACCCGTGCCACGCAATGCTGTCTTGCACAGTCACCGAGGAGCCCGGGAGGGAGGCAGCGTCCGGCCGCACAGACAAGTCCAGGGGCTCATACTGAGACTTCTCAGACTTCCTGGGGGCCACCCTGCTGCCCACCTTCTCCTCGCCACCGTCCACCCCATGGACCTTCATGGAAGGAGGGTCAGAGAGGGCTTTGTCCTTCAAGTCCTTCTCCTTCTTCAAGGAGCTTAGGACAAAGCTGTCCATGAACGCCTGCAAGGACCCTTGGAAATTCACACCGTTGTTCACGATACTTTGATAAGCTCTCCCGATTTCGGAGAAGTGGGTGCTTTTGGAAGGAAGGTCAGTGCCTTTCAGGGTGTCTGAAGGAGCCTCAGAAGACATGCCACTGGCCTGGCCTGTGTGATCTCCAGATGAGAGCGCTCCTGACGTCCACTGCTGAGACGCAGGGCCACCTCTGAAGTCGATTCCGGGGAGCCCCTTAAAGGCACCCCTCAGGATGTCTGGCCTGATAAACAAAGCGGCTTTGTTGGACAGCTCGTCCCTGTGGTCTTGGTTCGGGGGCTGCCCAGACAGTGGCCCAGCTCCATTCTGCCGCTCCCGGTGGTGCCGTTCTAGGTGGTATTTTAAGGAAGCTGATTGGGTACCAGCGTAATCACAGTGGGGGCATTTGTAGGGTTTCTCACCTGCAAGATTTTGGTATAAGGAGAAAAAAAAAGTGTTAATCTCATTTTGGTGTGCTGAACAAGGCTAGAAGGATCAACATTTGTTCTTGGAAACAAAGCAGCTCAAACTAATAATTAGTCAGAGAACAACTGTTTTTTAATAGAAGAATAATTCGTACTCTTAAGCTTTTTTAATGATTTTGTACCATTTGGGACTATTCAGGAATGACATACTATCTACACACAATTAGCTATCTTTTTCTTTATCTAACATGTGAAAACGGCTGTAGATTTAAAAGCTATGATTATGAAAATTAAGCATAATAATTTCAACCACAGTGATCATTAAAAGTAGAAGTTTAAAAAGACAAAGTATGTAACAAATGGGTGGTTGCAATATTTTGTGTATACAATAGCTCTAAAATTTGTTTAAATTATACACATGGAAACCATTTTTAAACCTAAAAATTTTATGGCACTGTTACGCAAGACTGAAATGAATGATTTAAGTCTTGCTCTGCAGTAAATCATGGATATAATTAGCAAATGGCATACTGCACAAGTAATTTATCATTATTTGGAGGGCACCATTCCAGACGGGCTCAGATATCTGCAGACCCACTTCATTGTTTCTAAATAAAGAACTATAAATACCGATTCTATAAAATATTAATACCATTACAGTGCATTATGATTGCAGCATGTAAAGACATATAGTTAAGATAAAAAGCAGTCAATAAAACTTAAAAGAAAATGAGTAATAAAAAGGCACAAAATATATTTAGTTTCTGTATTTGAAATTAACATTATCTACTGGTCTTTGTAGTGCCTTAAATTTGTACTAATGGCAAACCTAATGCTCCGGTAGTAAAATGTGTAATTTACCTATAATAAGCGCTTTCTAGAGAATAAAAATAGCTTTAAAGGCTGTTTTAAAACATATAAGATCATTTTCATGAATTAAATATTTATTTAAATCCAACACATAACTTCTATTGTTCTTCCCACTATGGAAAAAAATACCATGACCTACAACTGAGATCTGCTTGCATTGTAGGAGAGGAAAAGAGAGGAGGGTAAACAAATGTGAATTTAAATATATTCTAAGAATTTGTGCAGAGTCCAGGGTCTTCTCTGGACCTTGGAATCAAAAAGCTCTCTGGAAGGAATGGGACTGTTCAAGTTCCTTGTTTACAACAGCACTCTGTCAATAATCACAGTTATTTCTCCAAGGAAACTCAGGCATTCCCCCACCACTTCCTCTATTCTGTTGTAAAACAGTGATCTAAAGCAACAGCAAGTCAAGGGTGAACGGTGTATTCTGGAGACATTTTACCATGTCTAGCCTCAGATGATGCCAGATTCGCAGTGTCCAGGCACAGGGTATTTTGGGGTAATATACTTATTAGGGGCAGGGGGAGGATGCATGGATTTTGTAAATAAGAGGACCACCAGCCCAGGTTCTGACAGAGGACTCCATGTCACCTCCAGACTGTGTGCTCTAGCCTTGGAGAAGCTGTACCTGCCTCATCAAATGGGGGCTGTGTACTTCTCTTTCCCTCCTACGTGCACCTGAAGTTTCCCCGGGACACATCAGAGAGGACCCAGCTGGGACTCTCTTTCTCAAGACCAGTGACATGGATCTACAGGAAGACTCAGTCCCCTTTGATGCAGAGGTACAAATGGCTTAAGGCACCATTTCCCACTTCTTGAAGTCAATGCCCATGATAGGCTCCAATTCCCTTCAGCCACTGCTATGCGACATTTCACTGGAGCCTAGGGAACTCTCTGCGGGATGGGTGTTGTGGATGGGGTACTTCTGGGCTGACACAGAAGTCCAGTGCCAGTTGCAGCAGAGGCAGCCCCTGAGGCTGAGGGGCAGGGGTGGGGGGAGCGGGCTGTGGGGCTTGTGGCAGGGAAGCCTGACAAGGAACTCGTATCCTGGTCCACAGGTTGGTGTAAGGCCTGGGGGATGGCCCTGCAGTGAGAGCTGGCAAAGGTGCCTGCAGGTACTGGATGAGACTCAGGATGCATTTCAAAAATGCACCTGGAAACGATTAAGCGCATCTGGCAAAGGGTGTGCAGAGCATGCATGGGCATCCATCAGCAGGAGCTGCCGAGGGAGAAAGCAGGGCTTCCCTCCACGCCTGGTGGGGTGGGGCTGCTTTTCCTGGCCGACAGAAAGGATGCTCGGGGGATGTGTGTCGATTTCCAAGGGACACACACTTGAAGTGCTCACTGGAGCAGCGGTTTTCAGACTGTACTGAGTATTAGAACCCCCAAGGGAGTTTAAAACGCCTGTCCTGGGACCCAAGGCACAGCAGTTCTGTTTCCCTGGGTCCCAGGGAAGGGGGTAGAAGTGGGTGGTTCCATAGGTGTCCCTGATGATTCTGAGGCCAACAGTGTAAACGTGACATTTTGAAAAATCAAAGTGGAACTGCTTGAGGAGCTTTAAAAAGTGCTGATAACTGGTCCCATCTTTACTTCCAGAAGTTCCCAGGGCAGATTGGCCTTGGGGTTGACCTGAGGTGGGCAAAGGCCCCCACACGTGACCCTCTATGGAGCCTGGGTGGAGAACCACTACAAGGAGCCTCCCTGGGAACTGCCGTTCTAGGTGGATGCTGTGGGACCAAGTGGCAGAGGAGCGAGTCTGGACCTCTGGACCCCAGCAGGCGTTTGGAGAGTCTGGGACAGATACTCTGGACGATTTTTGCTCCACGGGGCACAGGATTCTCATCTTGGGACCTTCCTTGGCTTCCTTGACCTGTAATGTGGCAAGTTGGAGCACGTGTTCTCTGGGGCATCATGTCAATTCTAAAGGTCGTGTCCAGAGCCAAACCATGTCTCCTGAATGATGCCAGAGACAAAAACGTCCACACATGTATGCAACCGCACACCCAAAAACACACAGATTCATTCACACAGTCTCTGATGGAATGAGCACGTCCCTACCCACCAAGTACTGTACTTGGTGCTGGACACTAAGGGAAGAACCAAAAAGATAAGAGCCCTGCTCTCACAGGGGAGGAGAGGAAACCCAGCAGAGCGCTTAGAGTGGGAGGCACGCCACCCACAGTACCCACACGCACCACACTCACACACGACACTGTACACATGCCACACAACCCACACAACACATCACACACCACACACATACCACCCACATACCACACATCACACACACACACCACACAACCCACACAACACATCACACACACACATTACACACCACACACACACCACATTACACACCACACACACACCACACATACCACACATCACACACACACACCACACACACACAACCCACACAGCACACACACACAACCCACACATCACACACATTGCACACCACACACACACCACACATACCACACATCACACACACACAACCCACACATCACACACGCACGCACAATTACACACCATATACACACTGTACACATGCCACACATCACACACACACACCACACACATTACACACCACAGACACAGACACTGTACACACGCCACACATCACACACACGCCACACATCACACACACACATACCACACACACACAACCCACACAACACACACATTACAAACCACACACACACCACACATACCACACATCACACACACACACAAAACCCACACATCACACACACACACAAAACCCACACATCACACACACAAAACCCACACATCACACACACACGCACCACACACACCACACATACCAAATATCACACACACACACCACACAACCCACACAACACATCACACACACACCACACACAACCCACACAACACATTACACACCCCAGACACACCACACACATGCCACACATCACACACACACACACCACACATACCACACATCACACACAGCCCACACATTACACACCACACATCATACACACACCACACATATCACACATCACACACACACCACACATACCACACATCACACACACACAACACATCACACACCACATATCAAACACACACAACCCACACAACATATTACACACCACACACACACACCACACATACCACACATCACACGCACACATTATACACCACACATCATACACACACATCACACACCACACATCATACACACACACCACACACAACCCACACATTACACACCACACACACATACCACACATCACACACAAACACACAACCCACACAACACATCACACACCACACACATGCCACACATCACACACACACCACACACAACTCACACATCACACACACACACAACACATTACACACCACACATCACACACACACATCACACACCACACATCATACACACACACCACACACAACCCACACAGCACATTACACACCACACATATGCCACACATCACCCACACAGCACATTGCACACCACACACACACACACCACACACATAGCACACATCACACACACACCACGTTATACACACCACACCACACACACACAGAGACACCACACATCACATCACACATACCACATACACACTCCACACAGTGCACACACACCACACAGCACACACACACAGACACCACACAAACCCACACACACAACACACAACCCCACACACCCATAGACACTACATATATACCACACACACACATTCACACACACGCAGACACCACACACACACACACACACACACACAAAGACATCACATACACACCACAAATCACACACACACACAAACGTCACACAATGTAAGGGAGGATCTCTTCACTTGACCCACTGTAGGCTTCAACCACTACTGTTTCAGGGGAGAAAGACCACAGTTGAGACACAAGGACAGTTTGTTCCTAGCATTTGAGTCTCCAAGGGTCCAGACCCTGGTAAATTCAGGGCCACTTAATAGAGTCTTCAAGGGTTATTTCAACAGCAGAGGTTCTGGAAAACCCCATGCACTTTCCCTGAGCACATCCTGGAAGAGCCCTCAGCAGTGGGTTTCTCTGTGTGGCCTCACCTCCAAGTTCCTGAGGGGCTTTGTTTAGGTGACTGCCCCGTACCACCCAGTCCCCCAGATAAATGCTCCAGAGTGAGTTCCATGGGATAAACCCACAAACTTTAGATATCTTGTTTCAAAAATGAACAAAAACCCAGTTTTACTTTCTTTATAATCCCTGATGTGTAATAACCACTATTGCCCTCTGCCTTGAAGCCTTTCCTCGCCTCTCCTGGGCTTCATCATCACAAAGGGGACAGGGAAATGCTTCTGAGACCACTGCCAGCCCGGCTGGGTGCGTTTCTGGCCAGCAGAAGGGGATGGGGGGCGGGGGGGGGCCGGTGAGCATATCCCCTGGGAAATCCTGGCCAGGCCAGGGATTTGTTTTCACTGCAAACATCCCAGCTGTTGGCCAGCCTCCCTGAGGGGACATTTCAGTGTGCTCGGGAGGCAAATGTCTCACAACAGTGGCCTGGCCTGTGGGCGAAACCGTCAGCACATTCAGCACTCTGAGGTGCAGCCAAGATCTGCTCTGCAGCGTGCTTGACAGAAAAATGCCGAGTCCCATGCCGGGAGCCACTTCTTAGGCAGCGTCACCCCGTCTGGCCCGCACTAGGCTGGCTTTCACAAGGCCCCAGGCTTCTGCCAAGGGGCAGGCCAGTGGGCCACCCAGCTCTCTTCTATAGGCCGGGCTCTGCCCGAGACCTGGAAAGGCATTCTGTGCAGCCCTGTGGCCCAGGCAACCTCAGACCCTGCCAGCAGCTCTGTCCACTTGAATGACTGTCCACTTAGGCCCATAATGAGTCCAAATCTACTCGGGGGAATCAGACAATTCGCCCTAGGCCTCCGGGGCAACATGAGCCCTCTGGTTCCTCCATGATGTTTGGATTCAATATCTTTGCATCTGCTTGTTGAAGGAGCCACACACACAGATGCTTTCAGAACCCAACAGATGATATGCAAACCAGCAGGGTGGGGGGCCACCCCCACTCCTGGAGGGGAGCTGTCACCCAGTGCCACCAGCAGCAAATACTAGGACCTTTGACTGTCTAAGGAATGTCTCACCTCCAGATTTCTACATGCAATATCCCAGTTATTAAATAAGGGCATGCACTTAAAAACTTTTTCAAGCCAAGGACCCTATTCTGCAGACTGCGTCTGGTCTATGAACCATGTGTCTGGGAAAAGCATGATGAGTGTTGAGCCCTTCATCCACTGAAGGAAGCAGGACAGACAGTGGGGGTGCCTTTCTGTGGGGAAACTTCTCACAATATTTTAAAGGAATAGGATGTGGTCCCAAACAATGCATTGCTAGAAAAGAAAGTTTTGCTAGAAAAGGCATAATAAATTTAAAAATCTCCAGTTCATCATTTCATGGACTAGTGAAATTATTGGAACCATCTTATATTAAACCAGCTACCCACTGACACATGGCATAAGATGTATATTCAATTTTGGAATATCATTGATAACATCTCCAAGCCGTTGTATCATAAATTTTAAGAAATATGCGACCAGTGGTTTAATTAGTTCACTGTACCTATTTTTACTTGGTCATGCCTTTCATCATTCTTTGCACTTGATATTCGAGGACACTTCACTATTCTGGGGAGTTATTCTGGAACTATTCAGACCAAGTTCCCTTTAGCACTTCTCCAAAAATGACAGGGGGATTCATTTTATTCTCTTTGGAAATCCCTTTATCAAGCTCTGAAGAAGAGCTTCACGTGTCTAACTTTGTGTGTGGGTGTTAAACCCCAAAACTGTTTTTGCTTTTAAGTTGGGTAATCTAGTATTTTTCCGTATTTGCATCCTCTATTTGATATTTATTTAGTCTTTCTGCATATCTTTACTTAGTTAATACCAGGAGAGATAAATATGGTGGTGCCTTTGCAGCGAAGCTTCAGTACATTAATATAAATGGTACACTAATTCCCCCAAAGCATATATATGTTGTAAACCTGAAGACTTTTCACACAGCTGCTTATTGCTAAACAGTGCCTTGTCCAGAAGGGGACAATCTGTGTCTCTAATTGCTGTCACTGAAGCCGAGATTCATTATGTGACTTTCCCATTAAAATGTGAGCATTAATTTGTATAATGAAATATCACCCACTGCAGTGTTCATTAGCCATGCCCTACTGTATACGGCACATTGTTAGCTACCTAGAAACTGTAGTTAATTTCACTAATGGATATTTCCCTACTTAGTGTTTGGTAGGAAATTTATACTGTAACATTACCTCTTAAACTTTTAAGGAAATTTAAATTCAATCAATTATTTTCAACAAAAGTTTGGGATGTCATTAAGGCAAGAAAAGCAAGGATGGGGGACTGTGGAGAAAGAAAATGGGCTTTTAGTTCATCTTAGAGAAACGATGGAATTTTAATTCAAAACAAAAAGAAAAAAAAGGAATCATCTCCTTTTGGGCAAGTGGGTCTTTTGTTTTTTCATCATTACGCAGGTACCTGTCCCCCACGAAGAACAACAACTCACACTCTCCTTTGAGAAAAGGAAAAGGGAAGCACGCCCATTTTAACCAATCCTTTCTTGAATTTATTCAAAGTGCTTTTGTAAATGTTAAAACAGCCTGGTTACCTCACCTGGAACAGGAAATACAGACACATCAAAGGTAAGCTGTGTGTGTGCGTATCAGCTATAAGGCGCCTGGCTTAGGTGGCTGAACTTTCATTCCACCCACATCTGCATACCAGTCGGTGCTTAGTTGAAAGGCAATTTCCAGAAAGGCAGTGGGAGTTTATCTTCTCCATGAGGTCAGCGTCTACTCCACCCACCTTCCACGCTGGGACCAGGGTGCCTCCGCCAGCCCCTGTGGCCATGCCCCTGCCTCACCACCTCCCTAAGCTCCTTGTGCGAAGCATAAACGGAGGCAAGCCGGTCAAGGGGGCCTCGGGCCAGGCCGAGTTAGGGGAGGGGAGGAGCCAGGGTGCATAGTACTTCCCTTTTAAATCGCCGAAAGGCTGCGTCAACACACCTTGTGGGTACAAGTCACTTCCTTTCCTCCCGCTGGTTATGGTGTGGACACACACTGTCAAAGAAATGTTGCATTAATTCCCTAAAACAAGCCAAAAGTCCACCCAGAACAGTAAAAATAGCAGTACAGCACAGTGGTTAAAAGAACAGGATTCTAAAGGAGGCAGGTCTGTAGTCAATGCTGGGCGACTCCGAGTGGGTAGCCTCACGTCCCTGAGGCTCAGCGCCCTCCTTTGCAAAGGGGAAGAGGTGGGGAGGAGACGTGGGGCTGGGGTGGAGGGGTGGAACCTGGTCTCCAAGGTGCTGTGAGGCTTAAGGGGTGAATAACAATAATCCACGAGCAGTGAGCCGCACTTGGCACAGTGTTTGCACACGGGAGTGCACAAAAAGCGATGACTACAGAGAATACCACTGTCACTGTCGGATTACCCTCGTTGGCTGAATTTTTCTGTGGCAGTCAGTTGCTGTCATGCTGTGTAGACAGCCTCAGTCATGAAGCAAGAAAAGCCCCAGGGTGTGCCTCTCCCGCAGGGAGGGCTCTCAGCCCCCTCTCACCCGCTTCTCACCCCCACCGTTTCCTTCAGACCCATCAAGCAAAGAAGACTCACGCCTGGGGCCAAGAATGCAGGTGTGACCCAAGGAGGGCATCCTGTGTGTCCCACCCAGCCAGCACCCAGCTGCCACATCATGGAGGAAGTACCCAGAAGGGTGGGCACTGCTGGGCATGACCCTTAGCCCATCCTGAGACCCCCCAGAGAACCACTGCTGGCTTCCCTGCGCAAATCTAGTCCCATAAAGAGGTTCCCAACTCTGGGCCAGAGCCGCACATGCAGCAAATCAAAACCAGATTAATAAACCACATGCATACTTTAAGAGGGGACAAAAACTAATGAGATTTATTTTTAATTAGTCTCTGAACTTTAGTGCCTCCAAGTTTTCATGAGTGAGGTTGCTTAGCACGTTTCTCTGCACTGGTCATTCCTGAGACAGCCAGGCATCACCTGGGACATCCGACACACAGGTGGGCCGACACATAGGGTGTTATATCCTTCTGGGGCTTGTGGGGAACGCAGACCCCTCCAGCCTTTCAGGAACTGATCAGTACCTGCCAATCTCCTGCACAAAACAGACATACTGGACCCCTCAGTGTATCCCCAAGGTGGTCCCTGGAGGAGGGGGAAGTGAGGGAATGGATAGAGTGCTTTTGGAGGCAGCTGTTAATGAAATGACAGGCTGGCCTCAGTCAAGGGCAACCTGGGGGCCTCCCTGCCTCCTGCTACATGGATGACTGTTTGCTGATGCATTTCTGTAATGGTTACTTTTATGCATCAACTCAATAAGGCCACAGGTTGCCCAGATGTTTGGTCAAACACTATTCTGGATGTGTCCGTCAGGGTATTTCTGAACGAGATTAACATCTGAAGAGTAGATGGAGAAAGATTGCCTTCCCAGCGTGAGGGGGCCTCACCCAATCTGCTGAAGTCTTGAATAGAACAAATCTGAACAGGGAGCTCTCTCTTTGAGCTGGGAAGCTAGTCTTCTCCTGTCTTGGGAGTCCGTCTCAGACTAGGACTTAAACATCAGCCCTCTTGCTTCCCAGGCCTTTGGATTCAGAAGGGAATTCACACCATCCCCTGTCCTGGGCCTCCAGCTGCTGGCTGCAGATCATGGGGTATTATATCCTTCTAGGGCTTGTGGGGAACGCAGACCCCTCCAGCCTTTCAGGAACTGATCGGTACCTGCCAATCTCCTGCACAAAGCAGACACACTGGACCCTTAATCAGCCTCCATAATCAAGTGAGTCAATTTCTTAAAGATCTCTCTCTTTCTCTCTCTCTCTATATTATATATATAGATGTGATTATATACATATATATGTAGATATATATAGATATGTGTGTATGTGCATATTGATGTGTATATTATGCATATAATCAAGTGAGCCAATTCCTTATAACAAAGACCTCTCTCTTTTCTATATATATATTAGGTATACAGATGTATATATGTGTGTATATATATATAGATATATGTGTATATGTATATTGATGTGTATGTATGCATATAATCAATTGAGCCAATTCCTTATAACAAAGACCTCTCTCTTTCTCTCTTTCTCTCTCTATATATTAGGTATACAGATGTATATATGTGTGTGTATATATATATATAGATATATGTGTGTATGTATATTGATGTGTATGTATATGGAGAAAGCAATGGCACCCCACTCCAGTACTCTTGCCTGGAAAATCCCATGGATGGAGGAGCCTGCTGGGCTGCAGTCCATGAGGTCGCGAAGAGTCGGACACGACTGAGCGACTTCCTTTTCACTTTTCACTTTCATGCATTGGAGAAGGAAATGGCAACCCACTCCAGTGTTCTTGCCTGGAGAATCCCAGGGATGGGGGAGTCTGGTAGGCTGCCGTCTATGGGGTCGCACAGAGTCGAACACGACTGATGCGACTTAGCAGAGCAGCAGATGTATGTATATAATCAAGTGAGCCAATTCCTTATAATAAAGACCTCTCTCTTTCTCTCTCTATATATATATTCAGTTCAGTTCAGTTCAGTTGCTCAGTCGTGTCTGACTCTTTGCGACCCCATGAATTGCAGCATGCCAGGCCTCCCTGTCCATCACCAAATTCCGGAGTTCACTCAAACTCTCGTCCATCGAGTCCGTGATGCCATCCAGCCATCTCATCCTCTGTGGTCCCCTTCTCCTCCTGCCCCCAATCCCTCCCAGCATCAGAGTCTTTTCCAATGAGTCAACTCCTCGCATGAGGTGGCCAAAGTACTGGAGTTTCAGCT
This sequence comes from Oreotragus oreotragus, assembly GCA_006410675.1. Taxonomy (NCBI): domain Eukaryota; kingdom Metazoa; phylum Chordata; class Mammalia; order Artiodactyla; family Bovidae; genus Oreotragus; species Oreotragus oreotragus. Next base: position 221,014 of record SJYX01013237.1, on the reverse strand, counting down.
TTAGCATCATTCCCTCCAAAGAACACCCAGGACCGATCTCTTTTAGAATGGATTGGTTGGATCTCCTTGCAGTCCAAGGGACTCTCAAGAGTCTATTAGGTATAGGTATATAGACATATATATATACACATATAAATGAGGGTTTCCCTTGTGGCTCAGCTGGTAAAAAATCCACCCATAATGTGGGAGACCTGGGTTCGATCCATGGGTTGGGAAGATCCCCTGGAAAAGGGAAAGACTACCCACTCCAGTATTCTGGCTTGGAGAATTCCATGGACTGTATAGTCCATGGGGTCGCAAAGAGTCAGACACGACTGAGCGACTTTCACTTTCAGATATATACAGATATGTGTGTATATGTATATTGATGTGTATATATGTATATAGGGCTTCTCCAGTGGTTCAGTGGTAAAGACTCTGCCTCCAATGCAGGAGTCACAGGAGATGTGGGTTCAATCCCTGGGTCAGGAAGGTCTCCTGGAGGAGGGCACAGCAACCCACTCCAGTATTCTTGCCTGGAGAATCCCCATGGACAGAGGAGCCTGGAGGGCTACAGTCCTTAAGAGTCACAAAGAGTGAACATGACTGAAGCAACATAGCATGCACACTTATCATGCAAACATATGTATATTGATGTGTATATATATATATATATGTATGTATTTATTGTTGTTCAGTTGCTAAGACGTATCTAACTCTTTGTGATCACATAGACTGCAACATGCCAGGCTTGCCTGTCCTTCATGATGTCCCAGAATTTGTTCAAACTCATGTTCATTGAGTCACTGATGCCATCCAACCATTTCATCCTCTGTCACCCCCTTCTTCTCCTGCCCTCAATCTATCTATCTATCTATCTATNCACAAAGCAGACACACTGGACCCTTAATCAGCCTCCATAATCAAGTGAGTCAATTTCTTAAAGATCTCTCTCTTTCTCTCTCTCTCTATATTATATATATAGATGTGATTATATACATATATATGTAGATATATATAGATATGTGTGTATGTGCATATTGATGTGTATATTATGCATATAATCAAGTGAGCCAATTCCTTATAACAAAGACCTCTCTCTTTTCTATATATATATTAGGTATACAGATGTATATATGTGTGTATATATATATAGATATATGTGTATATGTATATTGATGTGTATGTATGCATATAATCAATTGAGCCAATTCCTTATAACAAAGACCTCTCTCTTTCTCTCTTTCTCTCTCTATATATTAGGTATACAGATGTATATATGTGTGTGTATATATATATATAGATATATGTGTGTATGTATATTGATGTGTATGTATATGGAGAAAGCAATGGCACCCCACTCCAGTACTCTTGCCTGGAAAATCCCATGGATGGAGGAGCCTGCTGGGCTGCAGTCCATGAGGTCGCGAAGAGTCGGACACGACTGAGCGACTTCCTTTTCACTTTTCACTTTCATGCATTGGAGAAGGAAATGGCAACCCACTCCAGTGTTCTTGCCTGGAGAATCCCAGGGATGGGGGAGTCTGGTAGGCTGCCGTCTATGGGGTCGCACAGAGTCGAACACGACTGATGCGACTTAGCAGAGCAGCAGATGTATGTATATAATCAAGTGAGCCAATTCCTTATAATAAAGACCTCTCTCTTTCTCTCTCTATATATATATTCAGTTCAGTTCAGTTCAGTTGCTCAGTCGTGTCTGACTCTTTGCGACCCCATGAATTGCAGCATGCCAGGCCTCCCTGTCCATCACCAAATTCCGGAGTTCACTCAAACTCTCGTCCATCGAGTCCGTGATGCCATCCAGCCATCTCATCCTCTGTGGTCCCCTTCTCCTCCTGCCCCCAATCCCTCCCAGCATCAGAGTCTTTTCCAATGAGTCAACTCCTCGCATGAGGTGGCCAAAGTACTGGAGTTTCAGCTTTAGCATCATTCCCTCCAAAGAACACCCAGGACTGATCTCTTTTAGAATGGATTGGTTGGATCTCCTTGCAGTCCAAGGGACTCTCAAGAGTCTATTAGGTATAGGTATATAGACATATATATATACACATATAAATGAGGGTTTCCCTTGTGGCTCAGCTGGTAAAAAATCCACCCATAATGTGGGAGACCTGGGTTCGATCCATGGGTTGGGAAGATCCCCTGGAAAAGGGAAAGACTACCCACTCCAGTATTCTGGCTTGGAGAATTCCATGGACTGTATAGTCCATGGGGTCGCAAAGAGTCAGACACGACTGAGCGACTTTCACTTTCAGATATATACAGATATGTGTGTATATGTATATTGATGTGTATATATGTATATAGGGCTTCTCCAGTGGTTCAGTGGTAAAGACTCTGCCTCCAATGCAGGAGTCACAGGAGATGTGGGTTCAATCCCTGGGTCAGGAAGGTCTCCTGGAGGAGGGCACAGCAACCCACTCCAGTATTCTTGCCTGGAGAATCCCCATGGACAGAGGAGCCTGGAGGGCTACAGTCCTTAAGAGTCACAAAGAGTGAACATGACTGAAGCAACATAGCATGCACACTTATCATGCAAACATATGTATATTGATGTGTATATATATATATATATGTATGTATTTATTGTTGTTCAGTTGCTAAGACGTATCTAACTCTTTGTGATCACATAGACTGCAACATGCCAGGCTTGCCTGTCCTTCATGATGTCCCAGAATTTGTTCAAACTCATGTTCATTGAGTCACTGATGCCATCCAACCATTTCATCCTCTGTCACCCCCTTCTTCTTCTGCCCTCAATCTATCTATCTATCTATCTATCTATCTATCTATCTATATATATATATAAGCTCTTCCCCGGTGGCTCAGACAGTAAAAAATTTGCCTGCAGTGCAGAAGAGAGACCTGGGTTCAGTCAATCCCTGGGTCAGAAAGATGCCCTGGAGGAGGAAATGGCAACCCACTCCAGTATTCTTGCCTGGAGAATCTCATGGACAGAGGAGCCTAGTGGGCTATAGTCCATATGGTTGCAAAGAGTCGGACACAACTGAAGTGACTTAGCATGCATGGACACATGAATATATATGTATATATATTGCACAGATGTATATAGATTTGTATATGTATATATATCAATGTGTATATATGTAGGCTGATGTGTCTATACATGTATATGTACACTGATGTGTCTCTATAAGTGGGCTATAGTCCATATGGTTGCAAAGAGTCGGACACAACTGAAGTGACTTAGCATGCATGGACACATGAATATATATGTATATATATTGCACAGATGTATATAGATTTGTATATGTATATATATCAATGTGTATATATGTAGGCTGATGTGTCTATACATGTATATGTACACTGATGTGTCTCTATAGATATACATATAGATACATATTTATGTATATAGATGTGTAAACACACACTGGCCTTTCCCTGGAGAGCCCTAACTGACACAGTCATTTTAGTGTCTGGCTCTGAATTCCAGTCACTAACAGTGTGCTCTAGTAGCCAAATCAGACGTGTCTAGTGATTTGGTCCTAATCAGCCAGACTTTCAAACAGGAGAGGAGTTCCGCTTTCCCTAGGTGCAATCAGCAATCCACATCTTCCCTGCAGTAGCCAGAGTGGGGCAGCCCTAGGATCTGAGGGTCCTCTGGGTGCTCCTCTCTGTTCCCCATAGATCTGGCTGGAGTTCAGCAGCAGCTGAAATGTTCTAGCTCCCTGCAGGCTCTGCCCAGCCCCCAGGTGTTCAGAGCAACCTGACTGGTGCATCTGCTCAGAACCTCTCTTAATAGACAGGTGCTGGAGAAGAAGAGCAGTAATTGAGTTAATATAGCGGAGTTAAAAAAAGGGAAGTTTTTTTTTTTTTTTTTTTAATCAGTTGATGTTATACGATCAAAACTTCCCACAGAGACGGGGTAGGACAGAAAGATACAGAGAATGTACCACCTCATATCCTGACCAATTAAAATATATTTATTACACATCACAGTTTTAATGTGCTTATATAGGTTCATTATAGAAAAACTTCAAAAGATGGCATTTTGGAAGACAACTGTTCTGTTTTGGAGACTGCTGTCCTCTGACCATGTCACCTGGAAACACAAAACCACAAAGAGACAGGGGAAGGCAGCCCAGGACATCTCCACAACCGGGGCCCCTATTAACTCATTCATTAACAAACCACTTGATTTTGATTTTTAATTACTCGCGTAATCTACGCTTTTACATTGTCATAATGGATGTTTACTTTGGTGATTTATAACATGTAACACTTTCTGTTCTGTTCAAAAGCACAACTGTAAGCATTTTCCAACTTCTTTGTTCTTTGATAAAAAGGAAATTGATCTTTATCTGGTTACCGTTCTGCCTTTCAAACCCTGCAAATTCTGCTTCCAAGGAGGGCTGGTGTGATGTTTCCATGACTTCGTTCATTTTCAACCTTGTTCTGGGAAGTTTCCAGAATGCCTCGGTCCATGGTCCTATGTCACTTCTCTCAATGTCACCAAAGACTGTTGGTCACAAACTTCAGAAGTTTATGAAGCAAAAGAAGCAGAAGTTTGGACAAAGACAGTCTTTCTCAAAGTTTAAACCTTTCTAAAGCAGCATCCATTTATTCTATTCAGGTTCAGCAAGACTGCTTTCTGCTGGCTTCAGTTCTAACTCACCAGGAATATTCTTCAGCATTTCCACATAAACCACAGTCCAGCTGAGGGTGGGTGGGGGCCCGTGGGTCGGCAGAGCTCCTGGTTGGGAGACACTGCCTCTTTCCTTCCTGACTCACACTAACCCTGGCAGGGCCAGGCTCACCTGCCTGGGAAACCTGGCCCCAGAGCCTGTATCTACATCACCAGAAAGGGCAGAACCACCGCACCTGCCTGGACAGGTCTCTACACCCCTGTAGACAGCAGGATGCTGGATGCCCTGGCAGTCTGTGGGTCCCCCAGCTGTAACACTGCGGACCCTGGATACAACCTGAGGAGGAAAGTGGACATCGGTGTGGTTGCGAAAGCTGTCTTGTCCTGAGCCCTCTCACTGGGATACGTTCACTGAGAAGGGGACATGGGTGCCACTCTGAAGATGAGGGCATAAGCCGGTGGGTGACCTGTCTTACAGAGAAGTGCAAAGGCCCTGAGGCAGGAACTCAGGGACCCATCCCTGAGCTCCATCCACACCCATGCATCTGGCACCTGTAGGGTGGCTGCCACACGGTAGCTTCTGACCAGCTCGTGTGTGCAGAAGGTCTTTCTAGAAGGACCACAGGTTCCCAGGGAAGAGTCCAGGTTCCCCACTGCACTCATCCACTCCATGCTACCCAGCATAGAGTAGGTACTTAAGGAGAAGGGTCACTCACTTATTTGGTCTGTCATTCAACCCCTCAAATAAATGCACTGTGCCTCTGCTAAGCTATAGTTTACTGCAAGGTACTCTTGCAGGCCTGGGGTTCTATAGCAGTTAAAAAGATGGGACAATATTACCACCCTCACATTCTACTTGTCAGAAGATAAACAACACGTAAGGAAATGAACTGAACTGAACAAGACAGTTTCACAAGGTGCTAAGTCTATGAAAAAAATAATGCAGGGCCACAAGGGATATTTCAGGCAGGGTAGTTAGGCATGGTCCCTCTCAAGAGATCACATGAAGCTAAGCCCCCAGTTACACTTGGAAGAAGAACAGTCCAGGGGGAGGGGGAAGTAGGTGCAAAGGTCCTGTCGCAGAAGCAAGACCTCTTGGACAGGAGGAACAGGAAGACGGCAGTGGGGTCACAGGGAGGTGATGAAGGTCAAGATGGTCGGATTCCATGGACCCCAGAGGGTGAGACAGCCTGCTGCATCGTCAGTGCATGTTAGGAGTCCTCTCTTGCCTTGGGGTGACCCCACGAGAGGAGTGCTCCAGGACAGGGAGGGACAGTGGTGATGCCAACCGTATCCAGGCTGCATATAAAGATGGCAGCCCATACCCACTGCCCATGGCCACCTGTCCTCAGAATGCTGGGTGGCAGGGAGACATGTGGGCATGGGTGAGGGTCCCGGTGAGGGCTCCCTGTCTTCGATAGCATGCTGAACATGAGGCCTGTATGCACTAAATATCGTGCACAACCCTGAGCTTTATTGATTCCTTGGGAAACAGACCACAATTATTTTTGAAAATAGATGGCATATTTGTCTATCCTCTGAAGCAGCTCATACTCCAATAGATAATGTGTCAGGAGAAAAATCAAAGAAAATGGAGGTGTCCATATCTCAGATAGATTTTTTTTTTTTTTGGTATTGGCAATGTGCAAACAACTAGCAGAAAAGCTAACAAGAACCATGACCGAGGCTCAAGGCAGAGAGACCAAGAGAAGCTCTCATGGTGGGGGGCTCAGGCACTGCCAACACATGGGAAATGACAGCAGTGCTCTGCAAGCTCGGTGCACAGCGTTTCAATCTTTCTTTCTGAGGAGACCCAGTGGAGAGCTACCCATTTCCCTCATCATCTGTCCAAGTCCCAGGTGTGGGCGCGTAACCCCAACGGGGCCGGAAGCCAGCCTGCCTTCAAACCTCCTACAAAACCTGTATCTTTACAGCTTGAGCTGGGTTCTCAACATCTGTGCCTGAAGGACCCCTGGTCTGTATGAGGAAGTAGGAGGTGCGACTTCAGTACAGCAGGAGGACACCATAAGCAAAACGTCTCCGTGCATCGGACAAAGCACCATCAGCCCAAACCTGGACCACAGGAGACCCATGTTCACATGCCATGTGTCATTCAGGAGGGTGAGTGTGGGGCAGAGAACTAGGTCGTTAGGGTCAGCTCAGACCCAGACAGTGGTGCACAGACCGGCCCACAGAGGCTAGACCTGTGACAGGAGTGCAGCAGCCTGGGTCGCCTCCTCCGAGCTGTGCACCCAGATTTCTCACCTGTGTGTATCCTCAGGTGGACCTTTAGGTGATGGGATGTCCGGAAGGTTTTCCCACAGTACGGGCAGTCCTTCATGGCTGATCCTAGGCTCCTGTCACGAAGCAGTGCGGGCTGCTGGACGCTGGCCGATCTCCCAGCCTCCTCGCCAATGTCTGCAGCGGAGGAGAAACGTTCTCACATCACTTCAGCACATGTCAGAAGTTGTTCACACCAAAACTGCTAACACCACACAAAGTTAAACATGTCAATACTACACCTGTCTATTTCATTCTCTAAATCTGACAGAATGCTGACAATTCATGTATTTTCTTGTTATTCTCTTAAATTATTTCATCTTTCCTATCATCATTTTAAGCAGCATATGGTACCTTTATATTGAACTGAATTAAACAAGAAAAGAAACAGCTGTGTCAGCAGCTGGTTTGATTTCTTCTTTTGCTTAGCTCCTATTAAGTATTTTTTTTGCAAAAGTTTAAAAATGTTGGTGTTTGTTGAATCTGATTAATTTGTAATATAGACTAGCTGGAGAGTTTGCTATAGGACCGAAATCACATTTGCATTATATCAAGCAACAAATGGAAAAAAAATGTGTCTCGGCTGAGTCCCTAAGACACGCAGACATATAGCTATTTTGGGACAGGAAAGAAAATTATCCCAAACTGATCATTTCTTCCTTGTAGAGTCTTGCCTCCATCGCTGGCTGGTGTAATCTCATGAAAGGGAGAAGAAAAAGTATGGAAATGTGGTTCCACAATTAGCCCATGATAAACATATAGTGACATATTCAAAGTCATGTGCAGAAACTCAGCTGCAAAACTCCCATAAACTTAGAGCACCACAGTTAAACCTTTGTGCGATGACTTGAGAACTTCCTCTGTAAAGCATCAATACAAATTTTCCTTCCTGCTGTTATTTGTTATGTAACCCAAACCATTAGAAAATGGAATCAAATTTACATACGGCTGCCTTCTGCACAGAAATGATGGGACATAATAGTAAATAAAACTGTGAAAATATCTGGTGGTTGGAGGATATGTTATTGCAACATCCGAGGCCTGACATCACATTGCCAAGGAGGCGACACCAGGGGAGCGGGGCAGGAGCTGGGAATCTTGCCTCGAGAAGGGGAGGCACGCAAGCCTTCTCCTCTGGCCTCCCCACAGGGCTGGAGGCCTCTGCATGGCACAGAACCCAAGCCCCCAAGGCTGTCAGGGCCCTAGCCGCAGCTTCTGGCCCACCTTCCAGGCCTCCAGATTCACTATGAGAACAAGGGGACTTTCTGGGATAATAAGCAGACCTGTGAGTTCTGCAGAGAGCAAAATAAACAAGATTTGTACCTTCCAAGCAATGGAAAATGCAAATTGCTTTCATTCTTCAACATCCGTTCCTGGTGTTCTCTGCTCACAGCCAAAAAGGACAGACTTATAGGCCATGAGCAAGGTGAAGGCAATCACACTTAATTCTAATCTGGATGTTTGCTCGGGACAACCGTGCAACGCTTTGGCTTCAAGCATCCTCTGTGCATTCGGACTGTGTGCCACCCTGGAAAGTTTCCTGGAAGGCTCGCTCTGACTCCTATTCTCTCCAACTCTTCTAACCACCCTTGCATAAGAGTTGTTCAAAGGGTCTAATTGCCCAGCTCTTTTTTTCCTCAAAATGTTACACGGGTAGGAGGACTCGGTTCATCCACATCTAGAGCCCACCTGACCTACCGCTAGCTTTGTGGTTTGTCCACAAGACTGTGGAAAGACTTCCAGAGATGGCTACTGCTAAGGGCAAGCAGGCACAAAGGAGGCTCTCAAGATCATGGCAGACAAATGCCCCACATGCATTCATAGCAGGCAGCCCCACATCCACAGGTCACATCCACGAGGACTGTTCACCACTGTGTTAGAAGAACCAGTTTGCCAACAGTCCAGGAGGAAAACGGCCAGACACCAGATGCCCATTCCAAGTCAACGACATCCTAGGTATAAACAACTGGTGGGCCAACTCTTACCCAGCTCCCTGTACCCCCACAGCCACCCCGACACCAAACCTGTTGCAGTCGCTCTCCCAGCGTAACTCGCTTATCTTTTGTGTGATCATGAGGTCAGCTTAAAATAACAATGAGTCTGATTAAAATTCTGCCCAGCTGCTCCCTGCAATGGGGTTAAGATATCCTTTTTAACTTAGGATGTCATAAGCAAGCTGTCATCTGAATGATGAACAAAACTAAGTGTTGACTTCAGGACAGGAGGAGGCAGGCGTGGGCTTTCGATGCTGCATCCCTGCCCACCCCCATGTCCCACTATCAGCAGTCGGGCACCTCCTCGGGACCCTCCTCCATCGGAGCCTCTGGGGAGCAGTCCAACAGAGGAGAACAGAGAGTGTGCGGAATGCATTTCCACTGCAGCTTTTGGTGAGCCCTGGCCCAGGGCACGCTATAGATAGACAGATAAAACCGCCACCATGTGCTCCCACAGGCTTTATGGAAGGTGAGGATGAGCTGCGTCCCACTATATGTCACTCTAAGTGAGGTCCTGTATCTGTTTTCCTTTTATCTTTCTATCTTGGATATGTGTGGCCCAATAAAAAGAATAAATTTGTAAGATAAACAGCTTTCTTTGCAGATTTAAGAGTCTAATTTTCACTTTACGCAGATTTCCCCCCGCCGCACCCCCCTCCCCTTGGAGAGGCCTATGGCGTTTACTCTTAGACTAATCCAAGTAGAAAAACAAACTTGAGTGAGGATGAAGGGGAATTGTGGGTGGTCCCAGGAAGTGTCCGGAGAGGCTGGAAGCCAAGTACCGTCAGTGATGGTGGAAGAAGGCCCACCCAGCCGCACACTCTCAGGGCTTGTGTGCGAGTCCCTGCCTATACATGGATGGGCATCCTTAAACAAGGTATGCTAGACGACTAGGCCCCGCCCCGCTGAGAACCCAAGAGGCTGGCTCAGAGGGGAAGATGAGGCTGTTCCTCATTCCTTCTCCCCCCAGGTGCAGAAGCACTAGCAGCTGTCTTTTTGCAAGACTCTCCAGACAGAGTACCAAGGCTCTGCCTGTGGCCCCACACAGCCAGCCAAGGACACATCTGTGGTCCTGGTTATGGACAGACCAGTCCTTCCCCAGCCCCTCTAGGAAAGAGATGGTAGAAGGGAAGAAGCATTATAAAAAAGACATGTGTGACCTTTTTCAGGCCACATGTGGATTGCTTTTGTTTTTGCTTTTTTTTAATATTCCGTTTTCTAAAATCTGCAGTATCTCTTCTCTCTGATCAGACGCTTGCTCTAAGAATGTTGAGTAGAATGAAGCTGGGCATGTGAAAAGAGGTGGGCCTCAAGACTCACCGTCTGCTCCTCCTGCTCCTCTGTGAAAGCACCGCGGCCAGCTCCTCAAGGCTGGGGTGTCCCCAAGAGTGGGGACATGCAACTGCAGGCAACACAGCTTCAGCCTGAGTGTGCTCTGGGCCTCACAATACGGGGAAATAGCTGAGAAGTAGCTGCTGGGACTTCTGTTTCTTTTCCTGACCCCACTAAATAATATGCGATCTATTCTTCAGGACTGGATATCTTACATAATGGCAGCAAATAATAGTCCAGAGGAACACAGACTATACATGCAACCCTTCCCAAGTTTCAGCCTACAACAGGTGAATTGAAGTAGATATCAAAAACTCTGCTTCCTCCTGTTCCTACAAGCTGGGAGTGTTTAGATAAAAAAGACACGGATCCAATCATTTCAAGTTTTGTTTCAAGAATTTAGGCAGTTTCTCAAAAAACTAAAAATAGAACTACTATATGATCCATCAATTCCACCCCTGGGTGTATATCCAAAGGAAACAAAAACACTAATTGGAAAAGATACATGCACCCCGACGTTCATTGTCTACAATTGCCAAGACGTGAAAACACACTGAGTGCCTATCATCAAATGAATTGATACAGAAGACACGGGGTGTGCGTGCGTGCTAAGTTGCTTCAGCCACGTTCAACTCTTTGTGACCCAATGTAATGTGTAGCCTGCCAGGCTCCTCTGCCCGTGGAATTCTCCAGGCAAGAATACTGGAGTGGGTTGCCAGGCCCTCCTCCAGGGGACCTTCCCAACCCAGGGATCAAACCCGGATCTCCTGCATTGCAGGCGAATTCTTTACCACTGAGCCACTGGGGAAGCCTGTGGGGTTTATATATGTATATGTGGGCTTCCCAGGTACTAGTGGTAAAGTACCCATACACACACATTGGAGACAGAAATGGCAACCCGCTCCAGTTTTCTTGCCTGGGAAATCCATAGACGGAGAAGGTACCGTCCACAGCGTCCCAAAATAATCAGACATGACTTAGCGATTAAACAACAAAATACACATACAATGTTATACTACTCAGTCATAACAGGATGAAATTTTGCCATTTGCAACAACGTGGATGGACATGGAGGGTATTCTGTTAAGTGAAACAAGTCAGAGAGAGAAAGCCAAATACTGTATGGTATCTCTTACATGTGGAATCGAAAATATACAACAACCGAGTAATACAAAAAAGAAACAGACTCACAGATATAGAGAACAAAGCAGTGGTTTCAAGTGGGGAGAGGGAACGGGAGGGGCAGCATAGGAGTAGGGGATTAAGAGGTACAAACTATTATGGATAAAACATGCTGCAAGGATATATTGTACAATACTGGAAATATTTTATCATAGCTGTAAATGCAGCACAACCTTTAAAAACGGAATCACTATACTGTATGCTTTATATACAATATTTATAATATTACACATCAATTATACTTCAGTTTTAAAAGATGTGTTTTGGGGGGGACATCGAACAACTGACCCTCGTAATTTTGTCATCTCAAGGTCAGAAACCTTGCCTTCTATGTTTCCATTTGCTTCTCCCAGTCTTCTGAGTACATAGCATGGTTACCCTAGGTCAAGGTGACTGAGGTGCATCACCTTCCCTAGAATTCACAGAGGGAGAGCCCACAGCTGTGGGCTAAAGATGGGGCTGGGAGATTCGAAATGGTTGTGGATTATGTTAGAATCCTGATCATCAGCTAAACCACAAACTGGCAGTCCTGGAGAGACAAAGAATCAGATGCTTAGAAAGAACTTTTCAAAAGTTAAAACCTAGACGCACACAAAACACCATCAGCAGCTACCCGAATCCATCTCTGAGACTGGCTATCTTGTACACGAATATGATTTGAATTTCTGGGTGCCTCATTATACACTTAACCTTACTGTTATATTTGTTTGGAATTTAAAAACTTAGTTTATGAAATAATTTTGCATTTTAAGGGTAGATTCCCTCCCCCCAGGGTTATCTTTAAATACTTGACTTCCTTGGTACGTATTTAAAATATCCTTGTTTGCAGAGAAGGAGTCAGGAGGCAGGAGGCAGAATCTCTTCCTTCTTGGTCCCCAGTGTCTGGCTGTCCTTAGGCAACACCGTTCACCCCACCCCAGCTGGACTTATTCGCTCTTCCCCTCCAGCAACTTGTGGTCCTACGACATTGTGAGTCCCAAGTCCACTGCAGGCTGTCTTCACCCACGTAGTGGCCTTTCCTTCACCCACCCTAGCCTGCGTGTCCAGTCATTTCAGTCGTGTCTGACTCTTTGTGACCCCATGGACTGTAGCCCTCTGTCTATACCCTCCTCCAGGGGATCTTCTGACCCAGGGATCGAACCTGTGTCTCCTGTATTGCAGGCAGGTTCTTTACTGTTGAGTCACTGGGGAAGTCCTAGCCCATCTTAAGCCAAATCAGAAACAGGGATGGATTTTAGAGAGACGGGAGGAAATGACCATGAAAGGGATAGTACGTGCTTCAGTATATTCCACGAGCCCCAACTTTTCCCAACTGCCTTTGCCCTAAGCTTGCACCACTGACTAGTCCAGGCAATGGCTGGAGGCATTGAAAAGAGAGACTCTGTACCATGGCTGCCGCCCTGTCCTCCCCAGCCACCCTGTCCTTGCAATACACGTGTTGAGGGGGGGAGAACTGCAAAATAGAGGATGCCTGGATTGCTAAGTCACCAGATTGACCCAAGACAGACTGCACATGAATGAGAACAAATTCAGTTAAGTCCTGGAGACTTGGAGACTAGTCACAATGGGAGGAATCAGGAACCAAGTCGTGCAAACCTTCTCCTGGCGAAGTCTTTTGGGTTTATATCCAATTCTCCTGCTAGGCCTATTAATCCACAGAATGTGAGACAGAACAAGGTCCAGAGAGACCAAAACAGGCAGGGTGGGACCACAAAGAAACAGCAAAGAGAGGTTTCTTCTTAAACTGTGCATGTACCCCTACTGCTCACCTCATCCTGCCAGGCAGCCTTACCCTTCATATGCCCAAAAGTACATTCTGGAAAGATTTTCAGTTAAAAAAAAATTGTGATGATGATGAAGATAGCCCATGAAAAGAATAGAGAGTTGTCCCAGGAACCTCAGTGGGATGAGGGAGCTGTCCATACACCTGAGTGCTTACTATTTTACGACATAAAAGGCCGTGGTATTTTAATTTCTATGAAACTCTTAGTATAACAGTAAATATATTTTCCCAGATGAGTCGTGCAGTTCATTCTGAAAGTCTGCCTTGTGCAAAGAGCATCTCAAAAGCGCAGCTCTCACTTCATTAATGAAGGAAAAAGCAATCTGTGGAGTCTTAAGGGTGAGCAGGACACCAAAAAAATCACATCTTTCTTAATTTCTTTGCCCACATATATCAGCGTTCTAAAATGGTTTCAGGGTAGAAGAAAGGACACTTTGGAGAAAAAGTCCAGGAGAATGTATAGTTCCTCTTAAAAGCTTAACACTTTCCCTTATTTTGAAAACTTTAAAATAGACTCCAAACAATTACTGTGGTAGAGGTAATGGCTGTGGCTGATGAAGGGTTCCTTTTCTTTTAAAAAACGATTTTAAATTAATGGTATGCATAAAAATTATAACACTGCCATAAAGAACTGTACTTAACTCTTAGAAGACGTAAGTCATGCCTTAGGTCAGTATTAATTTGGTGTCTCTGTTATTTCATCAAAGTTCTCTGGTTTATCATGGCCATATATAGTCATGTTAAATACTTAAGCATTAATATGGATTGGCAAAAGTATTTGTTTAAATAGAGAGCTATTTTAGAAAAGGATGACCACTTGTGAGAAGGCCAGCCAGCTTCCCTGTGGGTCCTTAGGACCAGGGATCGGGCTGGGCTCCCTGGCAAGGCCCAGCTCAGGACAGACCTCTGGTCATAGAGGTGAATGTCCTCCATCATCACCTTCCTCACCTCTGACCCAGACTCAAAACTGTGCAGAGCTCCATTTGCTTTTAGCAAGATAGAATTTCTGGAATTGGGGAAATAGGTCACTAAAGGGCTAAAATTCGGAGGAAAAAAAATATAAGATACTAGGATCTCAAATGGCTTCTCTAAAGCAACATTTTGATGAGTTAAGTGAAAATGAATCAGAAACATATGGATTAAATTTCCCTTAAAATACACAAGGGCTTCAAAATCAAGCACTGTGGGCCAAATGTGTTTCTGGTTTTACCAAGCCCAGAGCCCTTTCCTAACTGTCGCGGGAGCGTGCGGAACCCCCCTGCTGGTGACTGGGCCACCCATGGGGTCTCTTCCCTTTGGCATTGTGTGACGCTGCCATTGACAACAGGCTCTGTAATCCTTGGGTTGCCAGTTCTCCCAAGGCACTCAGGGCTGGCTGTGGGCATGCACTTTTAGTCCCCAGCCTGGGAACTGCGACCAGGGATGCAGCAGGCAGGATGTGGGACTCAGAAAAGCAACACTTGACAAGACAGATTGCGTGGTGGATTTCTCTGGGCTCTGCACACCTCTCTCTTCCCTCTGGCCTGCAGGGCAGGGACACATCCCAGAGACTGATCAGGTGAACCAGAGCAGAGCAGGGTCACCTATGGACTGGCCTGGGTGAGGAGAAGCAGGCAGGATGCGACTGGAGAGGCACGGCCCAGGGAGATGCCATCCCCTGGGGAAAGCCTGGCTATGGGCAGGGGAGGGACAAGTCATAGGCTCTGTCACTCTTTAGAATAACTCCCGACTCCTCACGGTCTCCCACCCCCAACTAAGTGGCCCCCGCTGCTGGTCTGGCCTCATCCCAACTCTGCTCCAGCCCTCCACCTGTTTCCTCAAGGCCTCCTGGCTGGTACCCCACTTTTGCTCCTGTTGCCCCAGTTCAGTTTAGTTCAGTCACTCAGTCATGTCTGACTCTGCAGCCCCTTGGACTGCAGCACGCCAGGCCTCTCTGTCCATCACCAACTCCCGGAGCTTGCTCACACTGATATCTAGCAAGTCAGTGATGCCATCCAACCTTCTCCTCTGTCGTCCCCTTCTCCTCCTGCCTTCAATCTTTCCAAGCATCAGGGTCATTTCCAGTGGGTCAGTTCTTTGCATCAGGTGGCCAAAGTACTGGAGCTTCAGCTTCCGCATCAGTCCTTCCGATGAACATTCAGGACTGATTTCCTTTAGGACTGACTAGTTGTTGCGGCCCCATCCACTGGAATTCTCTCCCCCCAGAATGCACACAGAGACTCACACTCAGACTTTAGTCCACCGCCTCTCCTAGGGGTGCTGTTTCTGACCACTGTCTGGAGGAATTCTCCCTGACTCCACATTCCCGGGGTGCTCTGTCTCTGGTTTGTCCTTCGAGGAACTGTCAGCTATCACAGATGCTAACTGACCCGCATATTTGTCTGCTTACCACCTGCCTGCCCTTGGACACAAGCTCCACACCAACCAGGACCACTGACTACTGTTTGGTGTTACAACCCCAGCACTCAGCAGGCGCTCCGCTCATTAGCAGGTGCTCAATACATACTTCAAAAACTTGCACCTACTCTTTTAAACACACCCTTTTAAAATAAAGAAAAGAATCAGAGGAGGCAAGCAAACTGGAATTCAGAGGGCAAGATGAGCTTCTGACTATAAGAGGAAAGTTGCTTTGAGTAGTCCGGGGGGTAAGTGGCCCCCTGTATTAGCAAAATATCAGAAATGCCCCGGGTATGAGGAAAATATCGGAAATGCCCCCAAAGTGCTCAGCACAGGCCATCTGGGGCTGGAGTGTGAAGACAGCAGGGGGGCAGGAGGTCAGGGGCACCTCGGGGAAGTCCTGAAGAGGAGGCCTCGGGGTGTCTCCTGGGTGTCTAGCCAGGTGGAAGGAACCACACACATACATTTTAATCAGCAAGATAACAACAGCTTGAGGGAAGATGGCGGTGTGTCGTTGAGGCACCCTCCATGATTTCATCTGCCTGCTGCTGCTTCTGCTGCTAAGTCGCTTCAGTCGTGTCCGACTCTGTGCGACCCCACAGACGGCAGCCCACCAGACTCCTCCGTCCTTGGGATTCTTCAGGCAAGAGCACTGGAGTGGGTTGCCATGTCCTTCTCCAATGCATGGGCTTCCCTGGTGGCTCAGAGGTTAAAGCGTCTGCCTGCAATGCGGGAGACCTGGGTTCGATCCCTGGGTTAGGAAGATCCCCTGGAGAAGGAAATGGCAACCCACTCCAGTACTCTTGCCTGGAGAATCCCATGGACAGAGGAGCTGGGTGGGCTACAGTCCACGGGGTCGCAAAGAGTCAGACACGACTGAGTGACTTCACTCACTCACTCACTCTCCAATGCATCAAAGTGAAGAGTGAAAGTGAAGTCGCTTAGTCATGTCCGACTCTTAGCGACCCCATGGACTGCAGCCCACCAGGCTCCTCCATCCATGGGATTTTCCAGGCAAGAATACTGGAGTGGCTACTTCCTGGCTAAAAAAGGAAGATGTCATTGCATTGGAAGAAACAGCATAAAGAAACAGTAATCAATGGAAAAGCATAATAAAACAGATACTTTAAAAGTAATCCATGCCCCAGTCACTACTGTAATTATTGCAAAATATTTGTTATGCTTTCCCTTCTTCATAATTTAAATTACATGTTCCTTTCTTTAAAAAAGAACACAAAAAAAGACAGACTATAGAAGCCTCTACTTTCAGTAAAGCATAAATTCCCAAAAGACTTCTACGTAATTTATTTTCTTAAAAAAAAAAAAAAAAACTATAGCTTTTAAGATCCTCTTAAGGTAATTTACAGCCCCCTCCTTTACGGTTGGGGTGGGGGCTGGGGGAAGATTGGAGGAGATCTCTTTGACTACCGGCTAGGCTTCAGGAATTCTTACTTAAATGACACTAAGAACCAGCTGGACCGATCTTTTTCAAAATGTGCTTGGTCAGTCGCTATAACCTGTGGGCTGAGTTTTCTCTAGGGATGGACACACACTGAAAGGAGAAGGGATGATCTGGAGATAACACCTCCCCTGGGGACAGGTTTTGCCATATTCTTTTTTAAACAAAGAAGACATCTTAAGCACCTTGCAATATCTTTCATTTAATCGTTGGCAGAAGGCAAGTCCCTGATGAACACTGGCCTGTGTCTTTCTCTTTAACCAGCTGAGTGATCCAAGCTTTTAATATAGCCATTCCAATTATTGTAAAAGTCATCTAGTACCTTATAACCACAAATATTGACAGTTTATTGCACAACACATTCCTGACATTTGAAGGTCACACCATACATAATACATACTCTTTTATAAAAGTGTCTGGAACAAAAAGATACATGATAAGCAATTACCTCTCCTGGCTTGTATGTATGTACAGTTCGGGGCCAATGAGGTTGCATGGGAGGCACAGGCACCATTTTAAATAATCTATTAAGGCAGCATGGAGGCATTCATGATGGATAATTATGAAATGGCTCGTGGACACGCTGCAGTCAGATTGGTTGGCTGGGCCATGGGGTCTGGGCAGCTCTCCTCTTCTGAGTTAGGGTCACAACGCCACATCGCCACAGAGAGCCCTGCCTCACATCACAATCGATTTTCCCCCAAAGCCACTAAGTATAACAGAGTCACAATATGTTCTTGTTTTTCAGATTGGTCTGTATGTGGCTGAAAGGAATTTTAAAAATCCACCAGGCCTGGTTCGGATGCATCCCACCCCCAGGCTGTTGGGTACTGACCACGGCTCTCTCATCACATACACAGCCAGACACCACCCTCCCAGGGCTGCAGTGTCCAGACACCTGCACAGGACTACATGGCTGGCAGGCCCAGATGCAAACCAGGATGGGAAGGGTGAGCCAAGAAACTCTACTGAAGCTGAGGCCATGCAACATCTCCTGAGAACATTCTGCGAAAGAAGGCACTGCCTACCGCCGCCCCCGCCACCCCCCATGCTGTTCCCACTTGTCCTTCCAGCTTACGTCTGACAGAAAGGTTCCAATCACAGATTAAGTGGAAAAAGTTTTCAATCAGGTGCTTCCGGTCAAAACCAAGTTCCACCAACTCTTAGAGAATATAATCCTGGGCAAATGACATAACCTCTCTGAGGTTCATTCAGTTTCCTTATCCGCAAAGCAGGGATAGTCGTTAACAATTCATTTAGCAAGGGCCTGGTGCAGGCAGGATATGCTCCAGTTAATAACAGCTTTTAACATGAATACTGCCAAAGGGACCCCTTGCATGCAAGGGTGGCTCATGGGGAGGGCAGAGACCTGTGGCTTTAGCGCTCTCCCCAAGCAACAGAACCTACAACCTGCACGAGGTCCAGAATGAGAGGGCATGCTCCCTTTCTGAAAAGTCCAGGTTACAGCAGTTTCTCCAAAGCTCTGAACATCCAGGCAATTCTCCCAAGTTAACAGTGAAAAACAATTCAGCCTGCAATTGAGCTTTGCATAGATGACAATCTTTAATCACAGATGAAGCAGCAGGTCATTAGAATCTACATCAAACTCCCTCCCAAATGATAATAATGGCTACTGTTTGGGGGAAAAAAAAAAAAAAACTATATATATATATATATATATATATATATATATACAGATGCATATATATATCCAAATATATATT
>SJYX01013237.1:195000-202159 GCA_006410675.1 Oreotragus oreotragus | reverse complement strand
AAAAACTATATATACATATATATATATATATATATATATATATACAGATGCATGTATATATCCAAATATACATTATTTTAAAACTGTATTAAAACAAATGATCAACAAACTCTCAAGACAGTCAAAAGTCCTTCCAAGAGTAATTTTATTTTGATTTTCAGGGTGAACGCCTTAAAATTTAAGACATGGGACCAAAATGATTTCTATAAAGATGACATGTTTATTAGCATTAAATCCCAGGCAAGAGGGCTTCCTTATAAAGAACACGTTTTTGCATCTGAAAAGCATATGTATTAGAATGTGTGTGTTTCTTTAAGAAGCTATTCTGTTTTAGAGGGTAGCGGGTAAGATCGGGCACCACGTGATCAGGAGGTTGCTATGGTAAATATGCATTTTTTATTGAAGAGTAAACAGTGGCAGAAAACAAGTGTCAATTGCCAACTCTGAAGTTACTGCCATTTCTGAGCTACACTGACTTATCTAGCCCTTTTAATTTGAGAACCTTTATCAGAAGAACAGTATCAATGGATCAAGATTTAAATTTTTTTTAATAAATGCTGAAACTTTAACCACTTTGTAGTAATAAATACTTTAGCTGACATATAAAAATTGGCAAAAAAAAAAATCTATCCAGCTCTGCCCATCACGGTAGAAACATTTTTCTGGAGCTGTTTGGCCTGGCTGATAGATCTCCGAAGGACGAAACCCTTGGACTTGGCTCAGACCACAAAGCAGAGGAGCCAAGGAGTCAGCCAAGGTCACCACACTGACCACTGTCTTGGCACGTGCCGGAAAACAAAGCTGGAGCCGATGCCCTGGAGAACGGCCTTCCCCATGAGCGGTCCAGTGTCTGCGTCCTGGCAAGGTTGATGCCCCCCCGCCCCCCAGGCTCCTGGCTGGGGACTGGACTTTAGACAATACGACTGTGACATGCTCAGTGAAGTTTTTGCTGTTTTCCTCCCCATGACCCCCAGAGACTGCTTGAAGGTTACTTTGCTTTCTGATAACCACAGGAGTGGCCTTTCTCAACTACCAATGAAGCTGTGCTATAAACCTCAGATAGCTCCTGGTTACATTTATATCCTGAGTGGGCCCACAACTAGCTTCTCTGGCCAGGTGAAGAGTGTGGATTCTGTTCTCCTTCTAGCTTGTAACTGGCAGAGGACAAGAGGACCAGAGAAATCTTCCTCCACATCTGGCACGTAGTAGGCATCCAACCATCACTCATCCAGCTCATGCATGAATGAATGATGCGCAAATGAATGAACTGACCCCTGGGGACTAGCTTCCTGGGGAGCAGCTTCGAGCAGGAAGGTCAAGTCTGCGCATTCTTCTTTTGAGCCCAGATGAAAATATCAAGTGTTGGCAAAGTTCTCAAAGGGAAACCTCCAGGTTCTAGCAGTCCCGTAGACCCGTCCGAACAAATGTTCACAAGGGACAAGCAAATGAGCGTGTCCGCCAAGGAGGCCCAGGGAAGGAGGGGACAAGGACAAGCAGTCTTCCTTGTGGAGGGAGGGGTGGTGGGACAGAGGAAATTGTCCCCATGGTCCCCAGACATGCACAGAGACTGTCAGCCAGAAGGGGTCACCTCAAAACACCTAGACGTGTTTGACTCCAAGATCTGAGTTTGAGTTTAAACTCTGAATTCCAAGCAAACCACTAAAGCGCCATGAACTTTAGCATCCTAATCTGCATAACTGGATACTAATTGGCTAATGGTACTTACAAAGGAATCTGAGTGTTTCATGAGATAGGGGGCTTGCAAGGCCTTAAAATACCTTAAACCCTGCAGAGCTATCACAGCCAAGTGGGAAGGTCACTGGCTTTGAGAGAGTAAGCTCTGGGTTTTCCAACCTGGACCTGCCATTTCTGGGCTACACCTCTGTAGATGCTTTCCCTAGCCTTGCCCAGACTGTAAATGCTGTCTGTAAAGTGGGAATAACAGCACTACTTTATAACCCCTTGTGAAAACTAAATGACATAATGTGAGGAAAAGGCATGTGATAGACTCCCAACTGACAGTTCCCCTGAACTACCCAGGTCCAGACCTACCCTTGACCTACCTACAGAGATAACTGGGATAAACCAGAGGTGATGATTCATATAGTAGCATCACCCCAGGAGCTGTTGTTCATGGTCAGCGCCCTCCCCCAGCACGTTGCCAAGCTGGAAAGGTCATCTCCGGGGTGCAAAGTGACACCAGCCTCCATGGTGGGAAACCCATTAACAAGCTTCCACGCATGCTATGTTCTAATCCTAAAGTTACGGTTTAACACCTTCTCCCAAGACACCTCCTAGACAAGACAGACTTGCTCAGATCACCCCTTTGAGATGAGTGGGTGAGGAGGAAGACCAGGGGGAAGGTATCGGACTGGGATGACAAGGAGAGAGAGGAGCAGTTACCATTTGGGGCAGTTCAGGCCTCACCATCCTACATACCTTTCATGAGATGGCTGGTGTTAAAGGGTGTTCAGAAGCTGGCTGCTTCTGAACATCTCCACAGGGTACCCCATCTGCCCAGACATGCCAGGCCCCTCAGTCCTGTACCCAAGAGGCCTTCTGACCAGCTCATGCCCACACCCCAATACTGGGAAAGAATTTTAGAGCCACCTTTCAGGCACTGGGACGTGAGTTGGGACTGTAATGTGATGTGAGCTGGGAGCTTTCCTTGACAAGGCTTCAGGGGGCCAAGGAGATGCCACTCAGTCCTGCCTGGGTCTGTCCAGGGCATTCCCAAAACATCTAAGAGCCCAAGGCAGCTCTACCGACCCTCCAGAAAGAGAAAGGTGAGAACTTTCTCTTTGACAGACCTCAGAATCTCAATGCACACTCATCCCTCTTCCTGAAACATATACCCCAAACCCTAGCACACCACCTCCCTCTTGCCTGGTTGATGCCACCATTCTTTTCTTTTTTTTTTTTACTTAAGAAATTTGGTTTCGATGCCACCATTCTTGAGAGTTCAGCTCCAATGCCACTTTCTTGGGAGACATTCTTGTACTTACACACTGGGTCAGGTCAACCCCAATTACCCTAGAATGAAACCTTCACGACACATCTCTCAGAGTTTGTATTTACCATATATATATGATACCTGCTTAATTTCTCTCTCCTACTACCTTGTCTACACTTTACAAGCTGGGGTGCAGTCTGCTTTTTTCAGTATTATCTCCCTAAAACCTCCTGGGGCTTCCCAGGTGGTTCAGTGGTAAAGACTCCGCCTACCAATGCAGGAGATCCAGGACCTGCATTGGGAAGGATGGAACATGGGTTCCATCCCTGCATTGGGAAGACCCACTAGAGGAGGAAATGGCAACCCACTCAAGTATTCTTGCCTGGAACAGTCCACGGACAGAGGAGTCTGGCGGGCTACAGTCCATGGGGTTGCAAAGAGTCGGACACGACTGAGTGACTGACATGCATGCAAAACCTCCTGAAACAGAGTAGGTGCTCAGTAAATACTGATGAGAATGAATGAATGAATGGTGTTGGGAAGGCTGGGTGGTCATTCCAAGCGGTGTAACCAAAGGAGGCCCCCGTTTTAAGACTCCCTGTCCTCTCCTGCGCTGGCCTGCCCTAGTGACACAGAGCCCAGGGCTTGTGCTGTGTAGGGAGAGGCACAGCTTGCCCTCACAGCAGGGAAGGGGAGTTGGGTGTGGGTTCTCACAACTCTCAAGAGCCCCGGCCCAGATGCGGGGGTGAGAGTGGCAGGTGGCAGAATTCAAACAGAACCCTCAGTGTGCATTGGAGAGGTTGAGTGGGTGCCAGTCCAGGACCTGGGCTGGTGGGGAGAGCAGAGTCCAGGCCCCGGGGCAGCTCATCAGGACATTTGTTCTGCTCAGTTCTTCTGCTGAGGATCTGGACCCAAGGAAAAGTCTGCCCAGACATATGTTCTTGGAGGCACCCCCACCACATGCACACACCCCCCACATGAGGAATACTCCACTTTGCCCTCTGTGTGAGGCTTCCTGCAGCCTCCCTTCCCTTGGCCTGCCACCCTCGGCCCTCCAGCTGCTCTCACAGCTCCCACCCCCCCACCTCGGCCTCCTCCCCAGCTCACCCCTGCTCAGCACCACTCAGTGTTGCCTGCTAGAGCTCAGTTCTCCAGTGATTCTTTGCTCTGTCTGCTTTGTCATGGCATTCCCAGCCTGCTAGCAA
The DNA here is from genome assembly GCA_006410675.1 of Oreotragus oreotragus. Lineage (NCBI taxonomy): Eukaryota > Metazoa > Chordata > Mammalia > Artiodactyla > Bovidae > Oreotragus > Oreotragus oreotragus. Next base: position 198,001 of record SJYX01013237.1, on the reverse strand, counting down.
GGTGCCTGGCACATAGTAGGTACTTCGTGTTTTTAAATAAATACGACGACCTAACACTTTGTGACACCACTTTGGATGTAGATTAGATCCTGGTGACAATTTCTAATAAGGAAAATCGCTTTCTCCCTTCCCTTTGGAAGCTATTCCACACTAAAATTCAAAGCAGCGCTGTAGTCACAACACATATAGTCCTGTAATGCTAATTTCTACCCCATAACCGAGAGAGACAACTAAATGTTGCAAGGTTATTCAAAACTCCTGCCCCTTATCCTCTGACTTCTCCTTAGGGGGAAATTGCACAGGAATACATTTCCTCATCTGTATGTTAAAGCACAGTTATAATCCACCTATCATGATTGCAATTTTGGGAATCAAAATGGAGATCCAAAACAGCAGTGTGATCTACATTTTAGCCACATACATTATAATAAATTAAGTCAAAGAAAGAGTTCAGCATTAACTCTGGCTCTATTCCTTAAATACCCCAGGAGAACCTTGAAGCCACCCTCTGTAAGAGCCCTGGGCTTCCCTGCCTGCTGTCCAAGGGCTGCAACGTGGCCACCGATCCACCGCCTGGAACGGGTCGGTCACAGGGGTCGGTCACAGAGCCAGCTCAGAGTGTGGACTCAGTTCAGCTTTGCAACACCTCGGAGCTTGGACCAAGGAGGCAGAGGGAACACAAGTGTCCACCACCTTAATGAGCTAGCCCATGTTCTTTCTCCTGCCTGGGCCTCTGTTTCCACTTCTGTAACTAGCAGGGGAAGCAACCCAATGGAGAGCTCATTCGTTACTCAGGGTCTTCATGTGCCAAATTTATTTTTAACATTTACACACTCGGAGCATTTCACACATGGTCTTGGTTTCAGCCTCTGCTAAAAAACTGTTCTCTCACAACGCTGGGTCCAAGGTCCCCAAGGGGCAGCAGCTCTTGGGGTGGGTACTGGGGGCTTTCTCCCTGCTCCCAGCCCCCTCCCTCACTCTTGCTTCCTGGCAGCCCCCACCTAGCAGGCACGGCTCTGTATTTGCCATCTTGGCCGAGATGGTCTGGGACACCCTCTCCACCTCTAAAGACGGCCTCAGTAACCTCAGTTGAGCAAATAAGGCAGAAGCCTCCAGACTAATTCTCATAATTATGATGGGTCTATTATTTCAAAGCCAGCGATGATTGTGGGGTCAGGTGCTCAAAGGAAGAGGGAGGAAACACATTTTAAAGTGATAGCAAATATCCTTTGATTCTTTGCTCTGATACCAAATTGCATCCAGAAATGCTGAAATACGTGCTCGAAACCTAGTCAAATTTCAAAGAGGCCTCGGCAGGAAGGGCAGTGATCAGGGAGAGAGAGGAGGGGCCAGAGAGCCAGGCGACGGAATGAGCCCACGCAGGACCCTGGGCGAGGGGACGTGGACACAGCCCTGCTGCTGCGCCGACCTGGAGACTTCCGCCACACCCCGACGCCCACGTCTGTGGTCCCCAGCCCTCTCCCTCCTGCCTCCTCGTGTGTTCCCACTCAGCCGCACCACCTGGGCCTCCTGAGCACAGCCTCGAATCCTCTGAACCTCTTCTGGACGATTCTGCACAGTGACCTGCTGCTCCGGGCTGCTCTCTCATTTTTCTCATGCGTTTTGATTCCAGCCTGCTTACCAAGAGGACCCCCTGGGTTTGCCTGTCTCGTAATCACCTACAAAGCCGAGCAAAGGGCTGGCCCACTGAGTCACTCAATAAACACAGGTCGGTTGACCTTTCCATTGTGAAAGACACCGTTACTGCCTCCTCCAGGGCTTTCTTCCCAGGGCTTCTTCCAGGAGAAAGGCAGATCCAACCAAATGACTGAAAACACCCTGGACTCCCTGGCCTCATTTTCCATTTGGTTTGGGCCCCCACTATTTGCTTAGATGTGAGTTAATCCATCCCGCCCACAAGTAGGAGATGCGCAGCAGTCCACACAGCCCATGGGGGCTGCGGGCGAGCAGGACGGGCGTCAGAGGAGGCAGCCGGGACACCCGCGTCACACAGCGAGGGGCCCGGCTCTCTCCTGGGTCCTCGTCTGTTCACAAGAAATCAGATGCGGGACACATTGAGGGAACCCACTTTTCCTTGCCACCCTTGCCCCTCGGTGTGGGGGGGAGAGGGGCGTGGGCAAACCTCTGGCCTGTGTAGGAGTCTCGACTGGGTCCCTTTCTGAATGTTCTTTTACTTTGGGGGACCTCCTCTAGGCTGCACAAGGGCAGGAAGCACCTCGGTATCTACTCCCACATCATCCACCATGGCTCTGTGGCAACGGAGCTGAGCCCAGTGAAAGCTCTCTGTTTGAGCAGAGCCCCAGAGGTGGCCCTCTTGCTCCTGTGGTCAAACCCAGGACACCTGCTGACATCCCACTTTTGCCAACAGCTTGAGATACCTTCAGTGGGGATGATCACAGGTTGGGAGTTTTACCCTGAAGGAACTCAACATGCACGTGGGTGGACAAAATAAATGTATAGAAAATAAGATTCATCATGATAACAAAATATGAACCAGCTAATGATAACATGAATGTGAAAGACTGTGATAACTATCATGATAGCAGCTGTAACCTTTATCAGGTGGGACAAATGATTATTTTCATTGTACCAAGGAGAAAACTGAGGCACACAGAGGTTGAATACCTTGTATGAGCTCGCCCAGCTGCTCAGGGCAAAGCCAGCTGCCGTGCAGGTCTCCTGACCCCTGAGCCTCTGTAAGCCACCCAGGGACTGAAGTTCATGGTGCAGGCTCATGACGCTGTGAGGACAAATGGAGATGAAGGCTGCTGTGGTGGGAGCCAAGGAGGCAGCTTCATGAATGGAGTGTGGGAGCCCAGACTGGAGGGGCTGCTGGGGGGCGGGCAGAGAGGTGGTATTCTCTGAAATCCATCAGGAGCGGCTGGTCTCGATGGAGGAGGAAAACCGCCTCCTCAGAAAAGCCAATGAAGAGCAGGAGCACTTCATCTGGCAGAGGGGCCTGTCAAAGGGGAGTTGTGCT
>SJYX01013237.1:132500-190000 GCA_006410675.1 Oreotragus oreotragus | reverse complement strand
TGTATAATTAAACCAGCCTCACACTCGTGGTCTGCCACCGTGCTGTGGTATATCCAATGAAACTTCCTTGGGAAAACTACATTTGGAATTCAGCTTTCTTTCCAGCAGAATGGGGCCCCAGTGCTTCTCCCAGCTCCCAGTCACACCCTAGGCTGCTGGACTCTCAGCATAAAAGGTAAGCAGAGTGAGGGAAGAAGAGTGATGGGGAGAAAGGCCCTGGTACCCGTCCTCAGGAGCTCAGCTCTGCTCTCCCTCCTGGATGGGCTACCACTCCAGAAGCTTCCCAGGCCACCCATGGGTCTACATCTGTAGTGCAAGAGTGCCACTCCATGCCCAGACTGTGGCTTTCTGCCTGCAGCGCCCCTTCTCACGGCAAGCTTCTGGAAGCTGGGAGCCTTATCTAATATGCTTGACTCCTGTAGGCTGTCAGTGAATGGTGAGCAAAGGGCTCTGATGCCAGCAGCCAGCTGGGGCTTGGCTAGGTCTGCAGGCTGAGGAGGTTCAGTTTGCAGGGGGAGCTGAAGACCAGCCCCTTTGCTGGCACTTTCCCGCCCAGACAGTCGGGGTGCAGAGCTGTAGGCCCTCTTCCCCAAGGACAAGTTATGGGAGAGGCTTCGCCCTTTCACTCATCTAATTGGGAAGTATGTTCCATTTCTCACTCTCCAGGGGTTAAGAAGTCATTGGAAAGCCAGACAGACAGGGTCCCTGCCCTCGTGGATCTTACAGTCTCATGGGGGAAGAAAGACATTAACCCCAAATTACCCCGATAACTGAAGGAGGTGATAATGATATCTGTGAAGGGGAAAAGCAAGGCAATTCTGGGGTCATAAAGCAAACGACCCCATTAAACACTAGGGCTACCTGCCTGGTTTTCTTTTGTTATCTTCACCGATTGGGTAAAAACAGTCTTAACACGTTAGCCTTCAATATTCATATTTAGTATAATTTTACCTTCCTCTGTCTGAAGGTGCTTAAGTGGTTTTTTCTTTGTCGTATCTTCTATCAATCTTTTAACTTTCCTCTTTCTAATCTTTTCTTTTTCTTTGTAATACCTTTCAAATATGTTTTCTTAAACCCTTGGTCACTGTTCTTTGCACTTTAAAACTTTAGCTCTGTTAGTTTTATTTTTCAAATCTCTAGTTTCTGGCTCTCTCCACTCTAAGTTGGGTATTTTGTTTTTAAAAACATTTATTGTCTTACTACCTAGTTATCTTAAATCCTGTTATGTTTCATCTTAACTTTCTAACTTCCCCTACTTCAACTTCTAACCTGTTCTCAATTTTTTCATTTTATTTTCTATTTACGTCCTGTAAGATGCTGTGTTGTATTGATCTTATTTGCTCCATAGCAGGGGAGAAGCTGGCGGAGGAGCGTGCCCTCTGCCCCAGGTGGGTCCCTTCCCCCGCGTTGCCTGATGCCTTTTTCCTCCCAGTGTCCCAGAAGTCGCCTCTCTAGTTCCTTTCAAAGGATGCCTGTCTCCTTGATAATGATTCTTGAACAAACACCTCTGAGGCTAGTTACCTAGCAGAGGTCACAGGCCGCAAATTTTTGACATGGTGGCCTTCCCCAGATTCATTTTCATTTTAGTCTCTTTAGCAGAGTTCTCAGTTCCTAGTTGGCTGATGTGAGGGAAGGGTCCCACTGGGGAGAGCCCTGCCTTTGAAGGCGTCTGAAGAGCTGGAACTCGCCACTGGAGAGGTGCGGAGCCCAGAAACAGGGACCATGGTGGTAGAGGTGGGCCCGCCCTGGGCCTGGTCCACAGACATGGCCGTGGGTCATCCACAACCAGGCTTTGTTGTGGTCTCTCTCTCCACAACAGGAGCAGCTTCTGTGTTTGGGCTTGCTTTCACCTGATTATAAACTAATACATGATAACTGCAAAAGGCTGCAAACCAATGATGGGCTTCCAGATAGCGCGAGGGGTAAAGAGTCTGCTTGCCAATGCATGAGATACAGGAGACACAGGTTCAATTCCTGGGTCAAGCAGATCCCCTGGAGGAGGGCCTGGGAGCCCACTCCAGTATTCTTGCCCGGAGAATCCCAACGGACAAAGGAGCCTGGCGGGCTACAGTCCATAGGGTCACAAGGAGTTGGAGATGACTGAAGCAACTCAACACATCCACACACATGAACCAAAAATATACATAAAGAAGGAAAATGTCCACCTTAAACACTGCTACCCTGAGACCACCATTTTGTTTTACATTCGTCCAGATTTTTCTATGAAAAATATGCATATTTAAATACAGTGTCATTTTTACCAAAAGAAAAAAACAAATTCAGAAGATCACGTTATACAAACTGACTTTGTAATCTGCTGTCATCCCTTCATAATATATTACAAATATCCTTGCAAGTCAAAAACTACCTGCCTGGTTTTCTTTTGTTATCTTCACCGATTGGGTAAAAACAGTCTTAACACGTTAGCCTTCAATATTCATATTTAGTATAATTTTACCTTCTTCTGTCTGAAGGTGCTTAAGTGGTTTTTTCTTTGTCATATCTTCTATCAATCTTTTAACTTTCCTCTTTCTAATCTTTTCTTTTTCTTTGTAATACCTTTCAAATATGTTTTCTTAAACCCTTGGTCACTGTTCTTTGCACTTTAAAACTTTAGCTCTGTTAGTTTTATTTTTCAAATCTCTAGTTTCTGGCTCTCTCCACTCTAAGTTGGGTATTTTGTTTTTAAAAACATTTATTGTCTTACTACCTAGTTATCTTAAATCCTGTTATGTTTCATCTTAACTTTCTAACTTCCCCTACTTCAACTTCTAACCTGTTCTCAATTTTTTCATTTTATTTTCTATTTACGTCCTGTAAGAAGCTGTGTTGTATTGATCTTATTTGCTCCATAGCAGGGGAGAAGCTGGCGGAGGAGCGTGCCCTCTGCCCCAGGTGGGTCCCTTCCCCCGCGTTGCCTGATGCCTTTTTCCTCCCAGTGTCCCAGAAGTCGCCTCTCTAGTTCCTTTCAAAGGATGCCTGTCTCCTTGATAATGATTCTTGAACAAACACCTCTGAGGCTAGTTACCTAGCAGAGGTCACAGGCCGCAAATTTTTGACATGGTGGCCTTCCCCAGATTCATTTTCATTTTAGTCTCTTTAGCAGAGTTCTCAGTTCCTAGTTGGCTGATGTGAGGGAAGGGTCCCACTGGGGAGAGCCCTGCCTTTGAAGGCGTCTGAAGAGCTGGAACTCGCCACTGGAGAGGTGCGGAGCCCAGAAACAGGGACCATGGTGGTAGAGGTGGGCCCGCCCTGGGCCTGGTCCACAGACATGGCCGTGGGTCATCCACAACCAGGCTTTGTTGTGGTCTCTCTCTCCACAACAGGAGCAGCTTCTGTGTTTGGGCTTGCTTTCACCTGATTATAAACTAATACATGATAACTGCAAAAGGCTGCAAACCAATGATGGGCTTCCAGATAGCGCGAGGGGTAAAGAGTCTGCTTGCCAATGCATGAGATACAGGAGACACAGGTTCAATTCCTGGGTCAAGCAGATCCCCTGGAGGAGGGCCTGGGAGCCCACTCCAGTATTCTTGCCCGGAGAATCCCAACGGACAAAGGAGCCTGGCGGGCTACAGTCCATAGGGTCACAAGGAGTTGGAGATGACTGAAGCAACTCAACACATCCACACACATGAACCAAAAATATACATAAAGAAGGAAAATGTCCACCTTAAACACTGCTACCCTGAGACCACCATTTTGTTTTACATTCGTCCAGATTTTTCTATGAAAAATATGCATATTTAAATACAGTGTCATTTTTACCAAAAGAAAAAAACAAATTCAGAAGATCACGTTATACAAACTGACTTTGTAATCTGCTGTCATCCCTTCATAATATATTACAAATATCCTTGCAAGTCAAAAATATAAACCTGCACTATCATTTTCAACAACTGCACAGAACTTCATATGGAGAGAATCATAGTTTCCTTAGTCAATTCCTTTTTGAAGTGCATTTAAATTGGTTCCAAAATTTTACCCTTATAAACTGAGCTGCAATATATAAAGTTGGCCAGGGAGGTCCCTGGTGACCTAAAGGTTGGTTAGGATTCCCAGCTTTCCCTGCCGTGGCTCAGTCCCTGGTTGGAGAACTGAGATCCTCCAAGCTGCACAGCATGATCAAAGGGAAAAAATATACTTGATCAAACATCTTTGATTATCGATTATTTGAGATATAGATAGATAATCTATCTTTGCAGATATATATAGTAATTCTTTCATAAGAGAAGAATTGCTAAGAGAATGAATAGATATCTATTATATTTAAGGACTTTGACATGTGTTCCTAATTACTCTCCAAAAACTTTGTGTAAATATGAATACCTACCGGCAGACTAAAGAGGGATTTCTCCCAATCCTACAGAAAACACTCACTGTTACCAGTCTCATAAATCTTTGACAGTCTGAGGAGCAAAGGCATAAACAAATAAACCAAAACTATTTCAAATTGTTTCATTTGATTGTTAATCAGGTTAAAATATTTTCATATGTTTACTGGCCATTTGTTTTCTTCCTCTGGGACTTGCATGTTCCTATTTTGAGGATCCTATAACATCCTGGTTAGAAAGAGGCATGCTGGTTAGGGCTTCTTTAAGTCTCAACCTCAGCAACAAAGTGGAGATAACGACGCGGATGCAACATCCCTGATAGCAGCATCCGTACCTGTGGAGCCTGAACATGCCTGACGCAACACAGGTATTCGCTAGATGTTTACTGAAAGAAAAGAGGGAGGAGGGGAAGAGACAGTCCTCCTTATAAAGCTGCGGGAAGGGAATGCTGGTAGAATCTTCTGTTCACTTCCTGACACATAGTGCTGCACTCAATATGTCAGCACATTTGGAAAACTCAGCAGTGGCCACAGGACTGGAAAAGGTTGGTTTTCATTCCAATCCCAAAGAAAGGCAATGCCAAAGAATGCTCAAACTACTGCACAATTGCACTCATCTCACACGCTAGTAAAGTAATGCTCAAAATTCTCAAGCCAGGCTTTAGCAGTACATGAACCGTGAACTTCCACACATTCAAACTGGTTTTAGAAAAGGCAGAGGAACCAGAGATCAAATTGCCAACATCCACTGGATCATCGAAAAAGCAAGAGCATTCCAGAAAAACATCTATTTCTACTTTATTAACTATGCCGAAGTCTTTGACTGTGTGGATCACAATAAACGGTGGAAAATTCTGAAAGAGATGGGAATACCAGACCACCTGACCTGCCTCTTGAGAAACCTATATGCAGATCAGGAAGCAACAGTTAGAACTGGACATGGAACAACAGACTGATTCCAAATAGGAAAAGGAGTATGTCAAGGCTGTATACTGTCACCCTGCTTATTCAACTTCTATGCAGAGTACATCATGAGAAACGCTGGACTGGAAGAAACACAAGCTGGAATCAAGATTGCCAGGAGAAATATCAATAACCTCAGATATGCAGATGACACCACCCTTATGGCAGAAAGTGAAGAGGAACTAGAAAGCCTCTTGATGAGAGTGAAAGAGGAGAGTGAAAAAGTTGGCTTAAAGCTCAACATTCAGAAAATGAAGATCATGGCATCTGNATTGATATGCAGATGATACCACTCTAATGGTAGAAAATGAAGATGAACTAGAAAGCCTCTTGATGAGAGTGAAAGAGGAGAGTGAAAAAGTTGGCTTAAAGCTCAACATTCAGAAAATGAAGATCATGGCATCTGGTCTCATCACTTCATGGGAAATAGATGGGGAAACAGTAGAAACAGTGGCAGACTTTATTTTTTTGGGCTCCAAAATCACTGCAGATGGTGATTGCAGCCATGAAATTAAAAGACATTTACTCCTTGGAAGGAAAGTTATGACCAACCTAGATAACATATTCAAAAGCAGAGACATTATTTTGCCAACAAAGGTCTGTCTAGTAAAGGCTATGGTTTTTCCTGTGGTCATGTATGGATGTGAGAGTTGGACTGTGAAGAAAGCTGAGTGCCAAAGAATTGATGCGTTTGAACTGTGGTGTTGGAGAAGACTCTTGAGACTCCCTTGGACTGCAAGGAGATCCAACCAGTCCATTCTAAAGGAGATCAGTCCTGGGTGTTCTTTGGAAGGAATGACGCTAAAGCTGAAACTCCAGTACTTTGGCCACCTCATGCGAAGAGTTGACTCATTGGAAAAGACTCTGATGCTGGGAGGGACTGGGGGCAGGAGGAGAAGGGGACGACAGAGGATGAGATGGCTGGATGGCATCACTGACTCGATGCACGTGGGTTTGGGTGAACTCCGGGAGTTGGTGATGAACAGGAAGCCTGGAGTGCTGCAATTCATGGGGTCGCAAAGAGTCGGACACAACCGAGCGACTGAACTGAACTGAACTGAACTGAAGTGCTCTTAGGTGGGCGATTTTTTTCTCTTGGTTGGGGTATTATCTTTGTTATTGATTTGTAGGAACTTTCTCCACACAAAGAATATTAACTTCCCATCAGTCAAATAGTCCATCTGGTTTTTCTTTAGTCCTCTTTTTCCCTCTAAATTTAAAAATAATATGTGTTCATCACAAAAAAATCCCAATAATGCAGAAATAAATTTTAAAATTAATACAAATTATCCTCAATCTTGCTGCCCATTTGGCCTGTGGAGAAAGAAACAGAAGCCAAAAAACCAGAGATGAGACGTGTGGGATCCTTCAGCCCAGGGAGTGGGGGATGGGACAGTGGCTGTCCTGCTGCCTAGTGATGCCCTCGGGTGCCTGACCCAAACCACACTCGGCGAGGCCACGCTCCGCTGACCTCACAAGGGGGTGATGAGGGGCACCTGGTTTCCTCAAATGCTCCTTTTCTGTTAACGCAACTTGGAGAACATTTCTATTATTTGCACAAAGGATGTGGATGAAGATACTCTCATAATTTTCCATAAATGGAATCATAGTCTACCTGCTGTTTTGTAGCCCACTTTTTTCATTCAACAATATGTCATGGGCATCTTTCCAAGTCAGTAAATACAGGTCAGCCTCATGTATTTAACGGCTACAAAGATTTCCTTTACTGTTCTTTGATTATTGACCGTTTGTATTTCTTCTTCTCTGAATTGCCTGCTCATGTCCTTTGACCACTTTTCTATTGGAGAATTTGTCTTTACCATATTGATTTGCAAGAGCTTTTTCCTTTGTACCAGAAATATTAACCCTTTGTCTATCACATATGCAGCAGATATTTTTTCTCATATTGCCTTTTGCACTTTGTGGTCTGAGAGATGTTTGTGTATGTGTGTGTCCACACATGCACGGGTATGCACACTGCTTAGAATTATTTAATTTTTATGCATTTAAATTCATTTAGCAAATATTTACTGAGTACGACAGTTCGTCAGTACTACGCTCAGTGAGGAAGGAGTAAAATCTGCCAGCCTTTATTCTTAGAGATTCTAGCTCTGAGGTTATGATTAGTAATGGCATCCCCTTCTCCACGATTACAAAAATACTTTACGTTTTCTTCTTGGCCTGAAGAGTGAGTTAGAAGTCCAATTTTTTTAAAAAGAGTGTTTCACATCCCTAAACTCGTTCACTCATCCCAGAAATTTGACACCAATTTCTTTTACTCCTTTGCTGGGTGATACCCACAGAAACAGAACTCTGCTGTTCAGCCTACGGCCTCTCCATTTGCTGAAGGGTCAGTAAGTGCATTTCATATCCTATGTCTTTTTTCCTAAGAAAATAAAATATCTTGAGAAGACCTGGGTCCATGCGGGCTAACAGTGATGTGATGAGGAGTCTCTCCCATGAAGACCTCGGGGCTGCTCTCCAGAGAGGGTCCAGCCAAGTTTGCCCTTTCAACCCTCCATGGCCATGACCTGGCTGTTCACGGTTTGATCCCTCTTAGCATGTCTCATGGGGGAAGGTCATCCCTTGGCCACCCTCAAGTTTAAGGGTATCTACGCTCTCTCGGTGCTAAAGAAAACTCTTGCCACCTGCATTCACATCAGCCCGCCCTTGTGCCAAAGGATGCAGACCCCTCCACCACCTAGAGCTGGCTCTCTGTGCTGAGACTTAACTTGCAGCCCCTTCTAGGTTAGCCTCCCACTTCTCAAGAAAAGTGGCTCTCTCTCCCTGGAACAGACTTAACACCCAAGGCATTTGGTGTGTGAAGGTGGGTCCTTCAGGGAAGATCTGGAGAGGTCAACAGGAGCGGAAATACTATTTTCGAGTTACTAGATAAATTCAACCCATCTAGATTTCACTCCCCCCACCACCACCTTTCACCACTGCCAAATCCCTAACAATCTCAAGGTACCTCCCCTGGACCCACACCCCTGTGATCCCAGTGCACAAATGACTTCCCTGAATGACCTAGAACCAGATAAGACGCTGTCGGGGTGGTCCTCAGAAGATCTGCACAAGATACAAGATTATTATGAATCAGATTTTATTTTCCCACTGACTGACGTGATCATCTCAAGGATGTGTTATTCTCAGTACTGACTGGTCGTCAAGAAGCAAGCTCTTCAATCACTTTACTTTTATAAAATGAGCTCCTGATTCCCCAGCTGATAGAGGAGACAGGGTCCTGTCCATGAGAAGGGTTTAAGGATGACAGGGCAGACCAACACATAAAAAGATGAAATGTAACCCGCAGTGCCCGTAAAGACAGGACGGTGAGTTCCTGATACACAGGGACCCAGGGGCAAACACTAGGAAGCTCTGTACAGTGTGTGCACTGGTTACAAGGCTGAAGTCAGATAACCCTAGGGTGAATCGAGTAACTGCCATTTGCTTTTAACGTTCAGCTTCTTTTAACTTCTCAAAGCCTCGGCTTTGTTTCCTATGAACTGGGAGTAACAACAGTGATGCTTACCACTTAGGGATGCTTTGTGGAACCCATGAGACAAAACGCCTATAGAGCTTGGCATGGTATCTGGCATGTATTAAGCCTTCAGAAAATATGGAGAGTGGCTGTGCTGCTCTTAGTATTCTATGGATAATCCCTTGAGTAAGGCATGAGGGAGGGTGGGAAATTTTTCATAAAGTAGACCATTTGCCCCCAATACTTACTTCTGCCATCTGAGATGTAATCCAGGGTGAAAGACTGAACCTCTGGTGACACAGGCTGAATAGAGCCCAATAGCACCAAGAGGAGGGGCAACGAGGCTCAAAGCCAGGGGAGCTTGTTGGGCAGGGGGAAAAACCGAGGGCTGAGAGAGAATGGGGCCCCGGTAAGGTGGTGGCACTGCTGGGTTATGACAGGTGCCATCCTCTGAGAGCTAACCCACTCTGAGTCTCTCCCAGATCCCCAGAGCAGGGGAAGTCTTGGGTTGTTGGGGGCATGACCAGAACTACAAGAAGCAGTCTTTCCTGAAGCTGTGGTATCAACTGGAATTTAAGTTCACCCAAGAAAACATCTGCTCCAAGGGAAACAATTGTAAATAATCTAAGAAACTGTAGGGAAAAAAAAATTAACTGTCTTGGCTGGGGCTGCTATATCAAGATACTGGCCAGCTTATCAACAATAGGAATTTATTTCTCACAGTTCTGAAGGCTGGAAGTCCAAGACCAGGTCTCAGCACACAGTCAGGCTCTGGTGAGAGCTTGCTTCCTGGCCTGCAGAGGGCTGCCTTCTTGCCGTATCCTCAAGTGACAGAAAGGGAGCAATCCAGCTTTGGGAGGTCTTAAAAAGGGCTTGGGTCTACCATTCATGAGGGTGCCACCCTCATGACCTCATTACCTCCCAAAGGCTCCACCTCCAGATACCATCATATTGGAGGCTAAATTTCAACATACGGAACTTAAGGTTAGCCAAACATTTGGTCCATAAGCTTAGTTGCTTGGGAAAAATCAGCTGGCCCCAAAATGTGGACTTGGGAGCAGTTCTGAGAGGAAATCTGGCCTCGGATTCTGAAGCCCCATGGTGAGGGGCCTGCACACTTTGACCCAAGAGTACCCCTGAGGTCAGCCACAGGAGGGATGCTTCACCTCACCTTCACTCTGCCTGCCACCCTTTCTTTATGCCTGCCCACTGCAGCCCCTGAGCAGAGACCTCCATCAAGCTCTTGCTGGGTGTGCGGTATCCAAGGCCAAGAAGAATCTGAGTCTTTAAGACCCTTCTCCTCTCAGGCCTGAAGTCAAGGAGACTTAATGGAGGACAGGCATCTGGAGAAGTCAAATGACTGCTTTGAAAACTAAGACAATCACATGAAATTTAAAAGTGTGTAAGGCACATCCTGTGTAAGTCTGAGGTAAAGTCTAAGGTCTGGATGTGTGATATAAAAAATACAAAGCAATCTTATTAAGACACTGTGACATTCTAGCAGTCCACACAAATATACATGTACGTATACAGAGCTATGTGTCTTTCATCTAACGATCCCTCAAAAAAGCACAGATCCTGTATATAGAAACATGTTTCTCTATTGATTGTGATTATATTATTGGAGATGTGCTCTTCTGGGAAAAGAGGTGGTCTTTAAATACGTCAAGCAACATTCAATAATGTAGCAATTTATTAAGATTACACATTTTAAAGAAAAATTAGAATTCTGTTTCAACAGCATTTGAGATAAAAAAGAAGAAGAAAAAGAAGAACCAAATATGAGTGAAAATAGCCAGGCTTATTTTTATTCTTGGCACTGTAACCTAAAGGCGCCAGTGAAAGCAGGAGCGACAACTCAGCTGAACAGGATGGAGCCGGATTCCGAACGGCCAGCTCTCGGCTTGCACCCTCAGGAAGCAGAGTGCCCCGGGGGCAGCAGTGGCGGACCTGGGGGTCTGGCTGTGGGACCCGACCTCCCTGAGCCTTGTGCTCCCCTCTGTGACACGGCACCTGGCACCCACCTCATCGAAAGGACCCAGCCCTGGGACACAGCAGCTGCTAACTCCCTATTTCTTATGCACTCATTTCTCTCCTCTGTAGTTCATGATTTCCTATATGCCGAAGAGGAACGCGAAATGCACAAGGAACAGAGAAATGGGGACACCCACCTAATGGACTACCTATGGTGGATGGGGAAACAGCTGCAAACTCAGTAAATGAGGCTTCTCGGGGTGTCCATGGACTCTGACCCTGCTTAGATCTCCTGTGTCCAGTGCCTGCACGACAAACACGGGACCACACACACACACACACATAACCACAGCCCCACCCTCAAACCCACTTAAGCGGCCTCCTTGTGGACAGCAACGTCTTAAAACATAATGCCTAACAACGCACCGCCTAACGCGTCCTGTGGCCTCTCCGGGAGCATCCTCTGCCTTTCCTGCTTCAGGCCCCCCGGGTTGAGCCCCACACAAGCACAGGGCCGAAGGGCAGGGGCAGCCCTGAGCCCAGGGCTTCATCTACAGCTCCGTGAAAATGAGGGATGCAAAGTCACACTGGAGTGCCTTCACTGTTAAAAAAGGAAGAAAAAAAAAAGTGGGCTTAAGTCAAAAGTCTCCTTTGGTGATAAAGATTACCACGCGACAATAGAGCGAGATGTGTCAGAAGCTGCCCCTCTCTCATCCACGCGGGATGCGTCCCCCTGCCTGCTGGGTTATTGTGCGTCAGGAATGACCCAGCCAATGGGAAGTCTATGGGTGGCTTATGCATGTTGTGATAAAATGTAAATGCACTAGAAAGGTCACTGGCAGAGTGATCATTACCATTGTGCAACTCGGACCAATTTGCCATTCAAGAGCATCATCGATGACTCAAGCCATTCACCGTGCCTCTTAAAGACACACACCAGGGGGCACACCCACGACTGATGGGCATTGTGGCTGCCAGTGTCTCTCGGTGTGTGTGTGTCAACACCTGCAGACACTCCTTCCCTGGCATTTAAGGAGAGCTAAAGGGGAGGGGAGGACTGCCACTATGTCTACATATTTGGCCAATAATCCCCACCTCGGAAAGGGCATTTAAGCCTCTGAGCTGAGTTCCCCTAGAGGGTTCCTGGTCTCCTGCTCTGGGGCCAAAGCTGTGCCCTTCGGGGCAGAACACCCTCACCCACGCCCTAGTATGGAAGGTGGCTCCACCAGCATCATGGGACTCAGAATAAAGGCAGGACAGCTCCCTATTCCCATGGTGACCCAGCTCACCTGCTCTGGGGCCAGCCTGAGGCAGTCTCTGCCGCGTGTATCCGGAGACCTTGAGCACCTAACACATCCAGAAGGCCTGGAACTGAGCCCCTGTCTCGACTCTTTTGGCTCCAAATGTCATTTCCACTGCCCTGGCTGCCTTCCCCAAACCTTCTGTTCCCAGAGCAACACTGTGACGGTCTGGTTCATCCAGTCAATAAAATTTTTCACTCATACCCTTTCTGTGCAGCTCCCACGTTGGTATTAACCAAACTCCAGCTCCCTGTCCTGTCCACTGTGTGTCACAGGACAAGCAAGTATATGGATCATTAGATGTCCTCCCACTCATCTCCAGGAGGAAACATTGAGAGCCTAAAGAGACGTTTGGGAAGAACCGTGGGCATTCCCAGGAGTGACAGGTAGCCTGGTGGGGAGTGGGGCAATAAAGGAGAACTTCACGGAAGAGATGGCACTTCAGCTGAGTCTTAAGTGATGGGTAGAAGTTGAACAAGTCAAGAAGGCAGAGGGCATCCGAGATGGAAGGGAAAGAGGATATAAAAGGGCTAATACACCCCCAGGTTGGCCCAGGGCCCTTCACGTGGTAGAGAGTAAAAGGAATAAGAGACTGCAGGAAAAGTGATCTAAGGCTCAAGCTCTCCCTACTCCTGGAGACTAGTCCCCAGCAGTCTCAGGAAGGTGCACGTTCCTACCCTCAAGAAGTTCATCCACCAAATATTTATTGAGTCCCTGCACCGGTGGCATCTTGCGTCTTTAAGGCAGCTGTCGTCAGTCAACAGCTTGCCAATAATAACAAAGTTACTGCTGCGACTGGATCCTGATGTTTTGAATCCTGAGGCTTTTGACCGCCCTTCCAAAGGTAAAGCATACTACCCACTGCTAAAGCCATCCTCAGCACAGACAGGCCTCCCTGCCCCACCTCAGCAGGAATCTCTGGTGGCAACTTCTGCTGCGTATCCTGCTTCCATTAGTGCAAATGCTTCCTTCCTTACGATGACCCAGTCCACTGCCTCAACGGTGAACCCCAGTCTGACTGGACCCAGGAGCCAAGAGGATTTTATTCAATCAGAGACCTCCATGAAATGTGCTCTGGGCTGAGACCGAGTCAGGTGGCTGGTCCCAAGTTCTTCTTGGCTGTGCATCCTCAAGCAGGTCCCTTCTGCCCTACACGGAAGATGGTATTTGCACAGCATCTCCCCATCATGAGTCTATGACTTCATAAACAACTGCATCTCTCTCTGCTGGGTACGCTAGTGCATCTACTTGTGTGTCCAGAGACCAGCATGTTGCCTTCCAGGCCCCTTCTCCCATCCTCCTTTGCTAGTTCAGCATAGGAACCATTATTTGTTCATTTGTCCAACAAATGTTTACTGAACACTAAGAGCTATCGGGGACACAGCAAGCAGACAAAACTTCCTTCTCTTCCTAGAGCCCAGCACCTTCTTTGAATGACCAGAAAGTCTTCACTCGGCATCTCACACACCATTACCTGAACAACATGGCCAAGCTCTCACTTGATTCTCACCTCCTCCTATGAGGAAGCAGGACAAACAGTAAGCTCAACTGAGTTATGTCATATAGGAAGTATGAAGAATTTGCATGACTTACCCAATGTTCCAAACACTACCAAAAAAAAAAGCTGAGTCAGGACCCACATCTTCTGGATTTTGGCCTAACTCACTGTCACCTGCTGAACAGGTTTTGATCATAATGTGTAATTACAGGAAACATTCATAAAACCTCATAAAACCCATTCCCACGTGTTTGGTGTGGTATGGTTGAAGGGGTCTCTAAGCTCTGACAGAAGGCCCTTAAAAGGGCCCCTGGAGTTACTCTGGGCTATGCCTGCTTTTGTGCTATGGGGACAATGGAAGGATGGAAGGAAGAAAGGCTGGGTGGTCAGCTGGAGTCCATTCCACTCCCAGAAACTGAGTCCAAAGTCAGCCTGCACCTTGGAAGCCACCAGGTCAACTGCTACCCTCTTCAGAGGGCAGAGGCATTCCAGTCTGGCCCAGAAGTTTTCAAAACCCAGCTGGAGAAACAGAAAGGCCTGCACGAAACTTCAAGGCAGAGGAGGTGGCCTGTGGCTGCGAGGACTCCAGTGCGCCCGGGGATGACATTAGCTCCATGGGCCAAACTGTGCATTTGCTGGGACCCTGACATCCAGCTGTAATGGTCCAGTCCCACCTGCTCCCCCAGAAGTCTACCAACCATCCCTGCTTCTCTGTTTGCCCTCTGTCTGTCTATGCAGGTCTGCAAGCCAAATCGGTCCTCAATTCAGAATCAAACACTCAGATTTGTCTAAACAATGCTTCTATATACAACTAATTATTCCAGTGTACCAGACCTTTTTAAAAAGAGCTTTTATCTTAGCAACAAAAATCTAAATAGAGGGAAAGAGTGAGGATGGGAGAAAGACACAGCCGCCCAATCAAATGCCTTCTTTCTGTGCAACGACTGTTCCCTCCGTGGATCTGAGAAGAGCTACAAACTCCCCAGGTATGAGAAGAATCACAGGAAACCTGAGCTCATCCCTTAACAGAGATGCCTAGTACCTCACTTCTGCCTAATGCACAGCATCCAGAATTTCACAGCGCCAGGAGGGCCCGCTCAGCCAGGCCTAGTGCTCAGGAACAACAGCTAAGAGGGGCTTAACAGGCTTCCCCACCATGATGTGTTGGTTTTTTTTTTTTCAGCAAATTCAGGACTTCTATGGCCAAACACGGCCAAACTCTGATCTATTTCTGAAGGACAAGGATGCTTTCAAAGAACTCAGTCCTACCATAAATGCAGCCAGTGATGTGAGAGTTTGAATTTCTACCACCTGGATGCTCTAAAAGGTTCCAAATTATGGATTTGTTTTTCTTCTTTCTCTTGCTCTATGTGTCTATAAAACGAGCCTTTTAATCCAGCAAAGCTTGTCACATTTTCAATTTCTGTGCTAAGTAAAACAACAAAAAGTAAATTAGTGTTGCATATGTAATGGACATTAGAAAAAAGTCTGAAGGAAATTCTATTAAGCCCACTGCCTGGTTACCTCTTTCTTAACAGGGGCATGCCTATTTCTAAAGCAAAGCCTTCCATTTTCTCCAACAAAGGTTTGACGTTCACTAAAATGTCAGCTAAAGTTGCCAATAAATACTTACTCACGGCTGGTGACTAGGCAGGGAGGGGAGGTTTAGCTACACACATTTTCATTAGTACATATACAGAAGAAAAAAATCTTCTAGTACTTAGAAACCAAAGTCATGACGGCTGCCCAAAACTATTTGCACTGAGAGATGGGCAAAAAAAAAAAAAAAAAAAAAAAGAAAAGAAAAAAGTGAGTAATAGCAAGGGAGATATTTAAGGAAAGCAATGATTGAACTTTAAAAAAATACTGCAGACTCAAAATGCTGGCGGCAGACTGACTGCTATTTTAACCAAAGCTGCTGATTTCTGAGAGGTCTTCTGCCTTTACATATTTGCGTCTTGCAAATGTTGGGCGTTATGGCGCTGAAATAGGTGTGGCTGACTCTGAAATTCAAGCTCACAGCAGTGCCTGTGGTCCGTGAACCAGTCCTGACAGGGCTGGCTAGTCAGAAGCAAAACTGGCTAGTTATGAAACTACCATAGTATATGCTTTATCTCCACCGCATTTAAAGGATTTACCTATCTATCCTGCTGCAGACCCACTCATTGAGTAAGAGCCAACAGCATATGATTGTGTTAATTAATCTGCTATTGTGAGTAAAGGAACAGCTGCAGTGGTCTCGTGGATACGTTGTCAAAAGAAAACAATGTAATGTTAAGCCTCTGACTGCATATTCAGTTACAAAGGAGGTTTATGAGAAGTTAAATTCATAAATCACAGGTCATTTTTATAATAATAATAAATAATATCTGACCTTTAAAAGGAAGGTTTGAGTGTTCTTAATTTCAGCTTGAAATATGTTCTGATATATGATACCTAAGCTTTAACCCAATTCTTTGTTTTGAAAACAAACATTCCCCAGAAATGATGGGAAGGGGAAGGCGCTATAGACATGACCTCTGCCTGTACGAGATCCCTGCCATTGTAGTTCTAACAAAGATCAGAGCCCAAAATATCAAGTTAAAAGAAAAACTTGTTGGCATGCGTCCAATGTCTCCTATAATAAAAACGCAATTTCTAATACTATGCAGAAATGGAGAGAAAGGGTACATTCATTATGGGAAACACACATAGTATTTACATGGGCTTTATCTTTCTTTATGCAGATAAGGCACAGAGAGCACTTTCTGTCTAATTGATATTCTGTGTCCCCCCATGGTCCAACCTTCCCACCCCTACTCTCACCCAAAATGCAACCAGCACTCTGCGACCCCCCTGCATTCATCCAGCCCATGAGTGGGCAAGGCAAAGGAAAGTGAGCTGGACAAAGGGAAATAAAACCTTGTGCTCCGGGGCTTAATCCAGGGCGATAAACGGTAGCGAAAGTCAGAACGAAAACACAAGACTGATCAAGGACTACAAAGTTGAACTAGGGCTAACGAGATTTTTAAAGAATAATGTCTTGTATATCTTTGAAGAGCACTCATTTAAAAAAAAAAAAATTGGGGGCTCCCCAACAGACCTGCGAGAGGAGGGCCCTACACTTGGACACCACAGCGCGCTCCTGTTTGGCACAATCTGGGGGACACGCGAGGCTGACACTGAGATTTCCAGCACCTATCATTCAAGAGAATTCTCCTAACTATATAGGCCTCAACAGTATCCAGTTTCCAGTCTCCCCGTTTTAAAATGAAAAATCCATTTGAGAGAGAAGACAAACCATCTGACTTCAGAATGCTGGGAGGGAGAGGGCAGGAGACACAGATGAAGTGGGTCTGATCTGTGCATCCCTTCCCTTTGTTCTGGGAGAGCGCAACAAAGAGAGGCTATTTTTAGCTACGATTGGCATTGTATTACCAGGTACGTGTATCGACCTGATAACAGGAGAGGGGCTCAGAGCTCCCCCCTCAACAAGCACGACAGCGCCATTTGCAGCAGGAGCTCACAAGCCCCAGGAAAGCAAACTTGGAAGAATGGTCTTAACCCAGAAAAATTTACTAAACAGGAGATGGGAGGCCTCCTGGCTTACTTTGCTCACCTTGTGCCATTAAAGGAACAATACCTCCAGAGTGCTATTCTTTCTGAAAGTTGCTTCTCTTAGAAGACATCTTAAAGAAGTTTATGGGGAGGAAAATTATTATGGGGAGGTAATTATCCAAAACACCCTGCCCCTTGAGCCAGGACACGGCTGACCATTTATTCTCAGGAAGATAAGCATCATCACCTTTAAGCCACATCACCTGAGATTCTCTGAAACGCCCTGGCAGACGTTTAAGCCGTAGTTAAACACTCTTCTGACTGGATGTCCCCTCTTTGCCAGCCCCCGGGAGCCCAACCCCAGGGTCCCCAGCGCCTGCTCACTTCTGTTCCCTGCTAACGCCCCCAAGCACAGTGCTGCCCCGCAACCAGCTGGACCATTAGTCACTGGGCTGGGGTATCTGGCAAACACAGTCTTCATTATTATCAACTTTCACATTTTTTTTCTTCCAAATCCAAATTTCTCACTTTAAAATTTAAAAGCCCTTCTTTTTCTTACACCAAAATAAAAACTCTTCAGTGGGCAATCCCGAATACTTGACATTTCCTGGTATTGTACCACAGCAAGAGACACATCGACTTGGAGGCCTTAGGACATACTTAGGAGTGAGTGGCCTTTGGGTAACAATGGTGCCTTATTCCTGCTTTACAGGAAGACCACGTGGGAGGAGGAAGGAAACGCCCATGGCTGACCAGCACAGAAGCTTCATCTCCGTGTTCAAAGTTATCTGCTGGCAAGGGGCGCCCACAGTGACCCTACAAAGTTGCCACACAAAGCAATTTTGAAACCAATGGTCCCAGTTCTGCTTCCACCATGGGTTCAGCAAGGGATGTGACCACTATTTTCCATCTGTCAAATGGAGACCTGCCCAATGATACAGATCCCTCCCAGAGACGAAAGGGTCTGTATACAGTAAAATGCTACTGTTGCATATTTATGACTCTTCTATCCTGATGTAAGGAAACTTGCTTGATAGGATCTTCCTTCCAGTCACCCATTATCAAGAAAGGATGAACAAAAAGGTTTAGGTTATTCAACAACAAAAAAAAACCTATTTGCTGGTCTAAGAAGCTGTTAACTTGGTTAAAAAGAAAAATCATCAGCAATGGCTTTTATTCTCCCATAATCAGGGTTGCTCCTGCTGGCTCACACACACGTAAGCCAAGCAGGATCCTTACGAAACCTTCTAACTTACTTAAAACACATTTGAGGTATGTATACAGGAGGGACGATCTCAAGAGAAGCATGGGGGTTTGGGGGGCAAGTGGCTGGTCCCAGAGCCCTAGAGAGCTAAGCCACAGGGGAAGCCCTTCAATATGATTGATATTATTTAAATATAAACAGTGATTTCCCTGGTGGTTCAGTTGGTAAAGAATCTGCTTGCAATGTGAGAAACCAAGGTTCAATCCCTGGGTTGGGAAGATCCCCTGGAGAGGGAAACAGCAACCCACTGCAGTATTCTTGCCTAGAGAATTCCATGGACAGAGGAGTCTGGTGGGCTACAGTCCATGAGGTTACAAAGAGTCAGACACGACTGAGTGACTAATTTCACTTTCAAATATAAACAAAATAGAGATTCCATATAGTTTCATATTCCATGTTTCCTCTTAACATAATGTTACCATTATATTCCGAAGTTACTCTTCAACACCTGATTGTTAACGGCCATAGAAGGCTATATCATATGGCTGCAACTTCCTTCATATTTCTGGGTTTTGTTTTAAATTATCTCTTTATTGGAGCCCCCACCCCCATGAGAGATGGGCCTTATCTTCCTTCATGTTTGGGAGTCAGTCTTGCTGCCACATTTCTTAGCAATCTCAGGTTCCAAAAGAGAAATTCAGCTTGGTTTTGAGGTTCTCTGCTCTGAGGGGGCTGGCCTGGGTGACACCTTGGGGAGACCAGTGGGCACCGTCCTGATTTTCCATGATCTATTTGTCAAGAAACCTCAGTGAGCAGCCCTGACACTGAATGAGACTCGAATGCTGTGGAGACTGAAAGTAATAGATAAAACAAAGAACAACATAAGGTGAATTTAGGGTACAAGCCAGAGGCCAATCTCCAACAAAAAGAGAGATCTTGCTAAAAACCATATTAGCAGCAAAGACAAGCCCTGGCCACTGCTCTCCTCCAAAGGGAGCAGGGAACTCAGAGGTTGCACATCTGTAGCCCAGAGCCCCAGAGTTCATGCTGGCACCAATTCCGTGCACGCACCCCACCCCGTCCTCTGCCTCTGCATTCTTCCTTTCCAGACAGGGGTAGAGTGAACTCCATGTGGAAGTGTCTATGTGATTCCACACTGGTAAGAGTCTGCTGAGACTCTTGGATTAAAAAAACAGCTAAATGGTTTTCCTTTTTTTTTTTTTTTTAATCTTTAAAATTAATAAGAAGACTTCTCCATGTGGAATGAAAGAGATCACATCTCATCATGAAAGGACTAAGGGAGAAAAAGAAAACACTTCCAAATTCCAGTGATGAGGAATTAATTCAAGAAGAGCCCCACGGAGTAGCTGGATATAATGGGCACTTTCCGGAGCTGGGCTAAGGGGAGTTCAGCCGCCATCCATATCACACTGTGGGTGGCAGGCCTCTGAGAAAACTTTGAAGGCCGCTGATGTTGTCAAGACCAAGATTAAAAGTAAAGGAGACCTGGCAGCTAGCATTCTACAGACCTATCTGGGACCAAGCCAGGGCTGATCCATTGGAAGACCAGATGGGTCAAGTGATATTCACCCAGACTGGGAAGGAATCTGTAAGTAGACATCAGATCCCATGAAGAAGAACTGAACAGGACTCTACCACAGACATACAAGAGATGGGACCGAAAACAGCTACCTGGGAGATGCCCAGCTCCCAGCAAAAGCCCTCAGTGCACTGGGTAATATTTCTGGAGCGAGTTGCATCCTGATATTTTAAGCTGAGAGTTTTATTGCTGCTGAAACCATACAGTTGAAAAGGAAATTGAACAGCCTTCTCTCTAAATCATCTGATTTATAGAAATTGAAATTGATTCATATAATTGGAGACCACTAATTATAGGAGTTGAAGAAGAAAGATTGTATGCCAAAGTTCTAATTGCTGAACTATCAAAGTTAGTCAAGATTTGTTTCAGGGAATGGGAAAAAATTGTCATTTTCAAAGGAATGCCAGGGAATATGATCATCACGCTGGTTTACTACCATGTCTTCGGTCCACATGAAAAACTCTCCAAGAACAAAACAGTAAGTCTGTCCTTCCTAAGAGTCATCAGAGGGTTGGCTCTCCTGAACCTTTTTTATTATTAGAAAAGGAATGTCATGCATTATAAAGTACGCGTGTGTGTGAGAGAGAAACCAAGAAGACTCTACAGTTTTTGCGCCTGAAAGCCCCTCACAGTAATCATTCCAGCATTTCTCTTCCAGCATCGTCCTGCGCACGTCTTTTCATCTGTTCACACTCCTGGTCCACACTCGGTGCTGCTTCCTTCTTTTGTTCTTGCGCACAGTCCTGAAAAACCATTATTTTAACTGACTGCGCAACTGTCCATCAAGGAGATCTGGTTCCATGGAACACCCCAACGCCATACATTTAGCTCAATTCCCGTTTTAATTTTTGACATCTTAAATGATGCTATCATGAACATTTTCACGCATATAGCTTTTTCATACTTTGGATAAATTCCTTAAAATAGATCCTCAGAAGCAGAATTACTGGGTCAACGAGTTTAACATGTTATTACTCCTGATAGGTATTGACAAATTGTCTTCTACAGCGATGTCAACCGTCTAGAAAGCCACTAGCATTAGTGGAAGTCCCGATCCCCTGCATCCTCAGCAGCCAGGAGACTCGGCTTTAAATGATAGACCAAAAGTGGCAACTGATTATTTAAGTTTGCGATTTTTAAATACTAGGACAGATGACCCATGTTCCTTATATTTGGTACTTTTATTTCCTCTTAGGCAAATTATCCATACGAGCCCTTTAGCTGAACCAAGAAAATGTTTGTAGAGCATTTGGCCCAAGTGGACCAAAACCAGACAAGTGATTATAGAAAACGCAGACACCAGGAGCAGACTGAGCCTCTCACTTTCCTTATGCATCAGTGTCCTGCCGGCCACCCCATGGTGAGAGTGTGCCTCCACTGGGCTGAGATGAGCCCCCCAAGGCCATGGCTTCCTGGAGCTCATCTCCCCTCACCGTGCCTTCTCTAGACTGGCAATATGATAAAAGAAGGTTTATAACTTCCTCTGGAATTCAATTTTGCTAAGGAGGTAGACTAAATTAAGAAAAAAAAAATCTGAGAAAGTGACATTCATTTGGAACAACTAAATAACACCAACAAATGCAAAATAGTTTGATTTTGTACTCTTACAGCACTTTACAAAGTAAGTAATCCTGTAACAAAGAAGAGATACCACCCCCTTTTACCTGTTGCTGCTGCTGCTAAGTCACTTCAGTCGTGTCCGACTCTGTGTGACCCCATAGACGGCAGCCCACCAGGCTCCCCCATCCCTGGGAAAAAAAAAAAAAAAAAGAAGAAGAAGAAAGGAGGGAGGGAGAGAAAAGAGTAGAAAAGAAAGTCTATTTCTTGAAAACAAGGCATGCATGGGTTATGCACAGAGGTGAGCCTTAAGAGTGTCTAGAAGATGCCTTGAAGCAGCAAATAGATAGAGAAAGAAAGTGGATGAATGGTCTTCTAGGGTTCGGGGGAAAGAGGAGTAGGGGCTCACAGTTAAAGGGTACAGGGCTTCTTTCTGAGGTGGTAAAAATGTTCTAAAGTTGATTTTGGTGATGGTTTACAACTCCAATTACACTGAAAATCATTGAATTACATATACAGTTTACATGAGTGAAATGTATGCAGTGTGAATTATATCTCAATAAAGCTATTACAAAAAATAAGTATCTAGAGGCTTAGATACTTAGATACTCTTGAGAGCCCCTAGGACTGCAAGGAGATCAAATCAGTCAATCCTAAAGGAAATCAACCCTGAATATTCTTTGGAGGGACTGATGCTGAAGCTCCAGTACTTTGGGCACCTGATGTGAAGAGCCAGCTCACTGGAAAAGACCCTGATGCTGGGAAAGATTGACGGCAGGAGGAGAAGGGGATGACAGAGGATGAGGTGGCTGGACGGCCTCACGGAATGAACATGGGTCTGAGCAAGTTCTGGGAGTTGGTGAAGGACAGGCAAGCCTGTGTGCTGCAGTCCTGGGGGCCGCAGAGAGTCAGACACAACTGAGTGACTGAACAACAGCAAGGACATCTCGAGGCTGAGAGGAATGAGGGAATGTCGTGAGGAAACCGCAGGAGAATACGGCTGGCCAAGAGAAAGAAACAATGCGGAGCAACAGCTATGTGACATATTTGAGAACCAGAAAGAGAGGAAGCACCCTGCATAGCTGGATTTAGGTTTCTGCAACATTCACTCAACATTCAACAAAGTATATGGAGTGTCTCCCGGGCGATCAGGTATGAAAAGAGAAAGACAGATAACTGTGATGTGGTCTGGAGGGTGCACTGGATGTGCTGTGGTAGACGGATTGGGCACCCCAGACATCACCCCAGGCATCACCCTCAACCCCTAGTGAAGAAGTCTTCAAAGGGAGGCTGCAGTTAGCCAAGCAAAGAGATGGGGAAGCGCTATTCCAGGTGAAAGGGATGGAGCAGGCAAAGACCCTGAAAGATGAATGAATGTTCACTCACTGGAGATCAGAGAAGTCAGGCCAGCCAGAAGCCAGACTGAGGATAAAGGGAAGCGGCTGCAGAGACAGACCAGGGCTCCATCCCAAAGGCTCTCGTCAGATGGGGGCCCTTTTTCTAGGGGACAATGGGAAACCGCTGAGCGGCTCTAGATTGGGAATAAGGGGTGTGATCAGATTCTTGGGGTTTTTGGTTTGGAGCTGGTTTGGACAGAGAGTAGGCTCCAAGAAGAAAGACCCGAGAGAAGCTATGATTAAGAGGGAAACCTTGGGGATGTGAAATAAGGCCTTGTTGTGGAGACTATGGGGTTCATTCAAGAATTCTTTAAGAAGTGGGAGCATGGGACCCATGAGGCTTTGGGAGGGAGGTGTCTTGGCTATCTCCTGGGCTTCTGGCAGCCGACAGGTGGGTAGGGTACTGTTCACCAAGCCAAGGGCACAGGAGGAGGGGCCCCTTTAGGGGTGGGGTGTTTGGGGTCTGCTGAGAGTGACGGGCAGGGGAAATAGGAGGGAACTGGCCCTGTCTGGAGACTCTGGAGTAGGTCCTGTCTGGGCTCTGAAGCATTTTGCAGAGGGGAGCAGGCCACGTCCTCCTGGGGGCCAGCTGACCTCACCCCACATTCTGGCATCCTGGGACCCACAAGCATGGCAGAGACAACCCAGAGACGAGGAGGGAGATGGGAGGGGCACAGGGATGCCCTCAAAGAAGAGGGCAGTCCACAAGGTCACCGGTCCAGGGCTGGATGTAGGACAAACACAGCACACTGACCTGAGCTTCACGGTCAGGTCAGGGCTGAAATCTTCAGGATGTGAGGCAAACGCAGGGCTTTCCCTACTGTGGAGAACAGACCTAGTCCAAACGGTGAAGGAGGGGTCTCCCCTCCCTTCGTGGTGCTCGTAGGCACCAGGTGAAAACACACAGTGGGGGTCGTGGGGGCCTGAAGGAGGAGGTGCAGAAACCATGGCCTTGCCACAGGCCACCCAGGGAGATGGAAAAAATAGGGGGCTTACTCTGTCCTCAAATTTTCCAGTTCAGTTGGTCAGGAGACTGGAGAGGGACTGATAGGAACTTTCACTTTCTGACTACCCAATCAACCTATTAGCTGGCCAAACAGCTGGGCATCAGACATTGACTATTATCACTGTCATCTTCACTCATGGACAAGATCTTGGCCTAACTTGATGATAACTTCATTTTCCAGACTGTGGAGAACATAATTAGGGGGGTTTTATTTTTTTACTCTAGATTTAGTTCTAACTAATGAGGAGGAACTAGTTAATGCAGAAAAGACAAGTTCTGGACAACTACAATTATGTCATCTTAAGGTTCCCAATTCACTGGGTGGGGTAGGCTGAGCAGGACAGGATCACAAGGATGGGGCAGAGTTGGAGTGAGATGCACATGATTTCAAATCCAGGCTCCAGCCCTTCCTGTACAACACTGGAGGAGTTACTTAACATCACTGAACCTCAGATCTACCTGAATCCCTAGAGAATAAAATCAGTACCTATAAGACATTATAAAGGCTAAACCCACTTAACAAGTTAGCATACTGAATGACATTTGTTTAAAAAAACTCAATAAATGTTTATAAGTCATCCTTAACCAACATGTATTCTAAATTTTAGGATGTCAGAGTTCAAAACACTTGGACTAAAGAGATGTAGAATTCCAGGGCATAAGAGGCTAGGCAAGCAAATGGCTCAGTAAAAGATACCAATGTTCTCAAACATGCCATGAGGCCTGTGTAACGAGAAAGGTCCCAATCAGGAAGGAGCAGGTAGCATCCAGGGAAGCCAGTATGATCTTCAAAGACAGATTTGAAAAGAACAGAGCAGCTCACACACCCATATACATGTGCATGTACACATATTCATGTACATTCACACACATGCATATACACGTAATGTACACATACACGTATTTACACATACACATATATATTAGTAGGTGCTGGAGCGGTGGCTGCACGGCGCTTGAGTGACTGTGAGGAGATACCCCACATTCAAGAACAAAGGAGAAGCTCCAGCAGGACCGTAGGAGGGACGGAATCACATTTAGAATCAAACCTCATAGCCGCCAGAAATGCTCAGGGGGCTCACACGAACCTTGTGCGCCCCAGGACCCAGAGACCCCACAGAGACGGAGCCAGACCGTGTTTCAGCATCTCCTGTGGAGGAGGCGGCCAGCAGTGGCCTGCCAGAGGGGCAGGGGCTCTGGGTGCAGCAGCCCTGGGTAGGCACAAGCCCTCCTGGAGGAGGTCGCCACTGACCCCACCACAGAGCCACCAGAACTTACACAGGACTGGGAAACAAGCTCTTGGTGGGCACAAACCCAGGACCCAGGAGAAAGGAGCAGTGACCCCACAATAGACTGACCCAGACTTGCCCGGGCGTGTCCAGGAGTCTCCAGCAGAGGTGTGGGTCGGCGGTGGCCTGCTGCAGAGCTGGAGGCACTGAATGTATCAGTGATTGCATGGGACCTTTCGAAGGAGATCGCCATTATCTTCATTACCTCCACCATAGTTTGAGTGAGTGAGTGGGTGAAGTCGCTCAGTCGTGTCCGACTCTTTGCGACCCCATGGACTATAGCCCACCAGGCTCCTCCCCCATGGGATTCTCCAAGCAAGCTACTGGAGTGGGTTGCCATTTCCTTGGCCCCAGGTAAATACCAGGGAGGGAACACAGCTCCACCCATCAACAGAAAACTGGATTAAAGATTTACTGAACATGGCCTTGCCTATCAGAACAAGACCCAGTTTGCCCCTCAGTCAGTCTCTCCCATCAGGAAGCTTCCATAAGCCTCTTAGCCTTCTCCATCAGAGGGCAGACAAACTGGAAACCACAGTCACAGGAAACTAACTAATCTGATCACGTGGACCACAGCCTTGTCTAACTCAATGAAACTATGAGCCATGCATGTAGAGCCACCCAAGACGAGCGGGTCATGGGGGAGAGTTCTGCCAAAATCTGGTCCACTGGAGAAGGGAATGGCAAACCACTTCAGTATTCTTGCCTTGAGAACCCCATGAACAGTATGAAAATGCAAAATGATAGGATACTGAAAGAGGAACTCCCTAGGTCAGTAGGTGCCTGATATGCTACTGGAGATCAGTGGAGAAATAACTCCAGAAAGAATGAAGAGAGGGAGTCAAACAAAAAACAACACCCAGTTGGGGGTGTGACTGGTGATGGAAGTAAAATCCGATGCTGTAAAGAACAATANGCAAAATGATAGGATACTGAAAGAGGAACTCCCTAGGTCAGTAGGTGCCTGATATGCTACTGGAGATCAGTGGAGAAATAACTCCAGAAAGAATGAAGAGAGGGAGTCAAACAAAAAACAACACCCAGTTGGGGATGTGACTGGTGATGGAAGTAAAATCCGATGCTGTAAAGAACAATATTGCATAGGAACCTGAAATGTTGGGTCCATGAATCAAGGCAAATTGATAGTGGTCAAACAGGAGATGGCAAGAGTGAACATCAACATTTTAGGAATCAGCAAACTAAAATGGACTGGGATGGGTGAATTTAACTCAGATGACCATTATATCTACTACTGTGGGCAAGAATCCCTTAGAAGAAATGGAGTAGCCATCATAGTCAACAAAAGAGTCCAAAATGCAGTACTTGGATGCAATCTCAAAAATGATAGAATGATCTCTGTTCATTTTCAAAGCAAACCATTTAATATTACAGTAATCCAAGTCTATGCCCTGACCAGTAATGCTGAAGAAGCTGAAGTTGAATGGTTCTATGATGACCTACAAGACCTTTTAGAATTAACACCCAAAAAAGATGTCCTTTTCATTATAGGGGACTGGAATGCAAAAGTAGGGAGTCAAGAAATACCTGGAGGAACTGGCAAATCTGGCCTTGGAGTACAGAATGAAGCAGGGCAAAGGGTAACAGAGGTTTGCCAAGAGAACACACTGGTCACAGCAAACACCCTCTTCCAACAACACAAGAGAAGACTCTTCACATGGACATCACCAGATGGTCAATACCGAAATCAGATTGATTATATTCTTTGCAGGCAAAGATGGAGAAGCTCTATACAGTCAGCAAAAATAAGACCGGGAGCTGACTGTGGCACAGATCATGAACTCCTTATTGCCAAACTCAGACTTAAGCTGAAGAAAGTAGGGAAAACCACTAGACCATTCAGGTATGACCTAAATCAAATCGCTTACAATTATCCAGTGGAAATGAGAAACAGATTCAAGGGATTGGATCTGATAGACAAAATGCCTGAAGAACTATGGATGGAGGTTCGTGACATTGTATAGGAGGCAGGGGTGAAGGCCATCCCCAAGGAAAAGAAATGCAAAAAGGCAAAACTGTTGTCAGAGGAGGCTTTACAAATAGCTGTGAATAGAAGAGAAGCAAAAGGCAAAGGAGAAAAGGAGAGATATACCCATTTGAATGCAGACTTCCAAAGAATAGCAAGGAGAGATAATAAAGCCTTCCTCAGTGATCAATGCAAAGAAATAAGAGGAAAATAATAGAATGGGAAGGTCTAGAGATCTCTTCAAGAAAATAAGAGATACCAAGGGAACATTTCATGCAAAGATGGGCACAATAAAGGACAGAAATGGTATGGACCTAACAGAAGCAGAAGATATTAAGAAGAGGTAGCAAGAATACACAGAAGAATTATACAAAAAAAAAAGATCTTCACGACCCCGATAATCATGATGGTGTGATCACCAACCTAGAGCCAGTCATCCTGGAATTAGAAGTCAAGTGGGCCATAGGAAGCATCAATACAAACAAAGCTAGTGGAGGTGATGGAATTCCAGTTAAGCTATTTCAAATCCTAAAAGATAATGCTGTGAAAGTGCTACACTCAACATGCCAGCAAATTTGGAAAACTCAGCAGTGGCCACAGGACTGGAAGAGGTCAGTTTTCATTCCAATCCCAAAGAAAAGCAATGTCAAAGAATGTTCAAACTACCACACAATTGCACTCATCTCCCATGCTAGTAAAGTAATAATCAAAATTCTCCAAGCCAGGCTTCAACAGTACATAAA
This sequence comes from Oreotragus oreotragus, assembly GCA_006410675.1. NCBI lineage: Eukaryota > Metazoa > Chordata > Mammalia > Artiodactyla > Bovidae > Oreotragus > Oreotragus oreotragus. The sequence goes on along the minus strand of SJYX01013237.1, from coordinate 162,133 downwards.
CTGTGAACTTCCAGATGTTCAAGCTGGTTTTAGAAAAGGCAGAGGAGCCAGAAATAAATGGCCAACATCTGTTGGATCATCGAAAAAGCAAGAGAGTTCCAGAAAAATATCTGCGTCTGCTTTATTGACTATCCCAAAGCCTTTGACTGTGTGGACCACAACAAACTCTGGAAAATTCTTAAAGAGATGGGACTACCAGACCACCTGACCTGCCTTTTGAGAAATCTTTATGCAGGTCAAGAAACAACAGTTAGAACTGAACATGGAACAACAGACTGGTTCCAAATAGGAAAAGGAGTACATCAAGGCTGTATGTTGTCACCCTGCTTATTTAACTTATATGCAGAGTACATCATGAGAAACGCTGGGCTGGATGAACAAGACTGCCAGGAGAAATATCAATAATCTCAGATATGCAGATGACACCACACTTATGGCAGAAAGTGAAGAGGAAGTAAAGAGCTTCTTGATGAAAGTGAAAGAGGAGAGTTAAAAAGTTGGCTTAAAGTTCAACATTCAGAAAACTAAGATCATGGCATCTGGTCCCATCACTTCACGGCCAATAGATGGGGAAACAGTGGAAACAATGACAGACTTTATTTTGGGGGGCTCCAAAATCACTGCAGATGGTGACCGTGGCCATGAAATTAAAAGACACTTGCTCCTTTGAAAGTTATCACCAACCTAGATAGCATATTCAAAAGCAGAGACATTACTTTGCGAACAAAGGTCCATCTAGTCAAAGCTATGGTTTTTCCAGTAGTCATGTATGGATGTGAGAGTTGGACTATAAAGAAAGCTGAGCACCGAAGAATTGATACTTTAAACTGTGGTGTTGGAGAAGACTCTTGAGAGTCTCCCTTGGACTTCAAGGAGATCCAACCAGTCCATCATAAAGGAAATCAGTCCTGAATAGTCATTGGAAGAACTGATGCTGAAGCTGAAACTCTAATACTTTGGCCACCTGATGCGGAGAACTGACTCATTTGAAAAGACCCTGATGCTGGGAAAGATTGAAGGCAGGAGGAGAAGGGGACGACAGAGGATGAGATGGTTGGATGGCATCACCGACTCAATGGACGTGAGTTTGAGTAAGCTCTGGGAGTTGGCGATGGACAAGGAGGCATGGCGTGCTGCAGTCTATGGGGTCACAAAGAGTCAGACACGACTGAGTGACTGAACCGAACTGATATATATTTGTTGAGTGAGTCAAGTAATTGATTGATGATTTGGATAAAATATGAGAAGAGGAAGGGACATGTTATCAGGGAATATTAGACATAATTGGCTGGGACTTGCAATGACCTTCTCTTTGGCAAAGGCTAAGGGAGTCAAAACATTATTAAGTATAGCCAAAAAAATCTCTCTTAAAAAGCTCAATTCAGAGCAAGAAACAGAGGAAGGAACTGTAGATCTGCTGTAAGGAGCGATGACATCAAGTCAAGCAAGTGATGGAGAAGACAGGATTATTTATGTCTGCTCAGCAACAAGAAGGTCCTGGAGGGATTCGTTGACCAAAGGGAGCCTGAGACAGGTAAAAGATCTTCAGAGAGACCCTGTGTGCTTGGCCAGAATTCCCATCTCCAGGCTCTGGGAATTCCACACTGTGCTACTGCAAAAGCTTGTAAAGCACGTGCTGAATGCTTTGGTGGTGATATTTGAGGAACTGTGGAAAAGGAGAAGCTAAACCCTTCAGGTCACGGACAATTGATCCCAAGTATGATTTCAGCCTAGATGTTACTTTTTAAAAGCAGTTGGGGAAAACCAAGACGAGGAGCCCAGTGTGGGTGCCCCAAGACCAGCTGCATCAGCCCAGCCCGCAGGCTGGCAAGACAGAGAGCTGCGTGAGACATGGGGCATCTGCATTTCTGCAGGGCATTCTGATTTCCGTGGGGATAAAGGGAAGAAATGTGAGCCTGAGCAAGACACAGACGTGGCTAAGTAGCTGGATAACAATACATGCCAAACGGTGCAGAGTAACGAGACGTCCTGAGGGCGCCGTGATGAGCCCCGGGTGCTGAGCAGGGCAGCACTGTGGGCTGTTTTACGAATGACCTGCACAGAAGCCCAGGAGGTGTGATCAGCACAAGTGCAGGTGGCCAGTGCTGGGCAAGTGGGGTGCTGGGCACGAGACACCCTCAATCAAGATGAGATGCCCTGAAAGCACCCTGAGCACTAAGCCAAGGGACTGAACTGAGTGATGCCATTAAGCAGTTGCTGGTCTTTTTCACATCCGGTCTGTAGTAAAGGTGGCTGCCAACCAACCATCCGTGTCTCCTTCCACACATGGAGTGGTTGCCAGAAGTGGAACCCCAGCCAGGGACATGTCTCAGGCTTAACCAGCCAGCTGGGGTCATGTGACCAAGTTGCAGCCAATGGAATCTGCACAAAGTACCCCATCTGCAAGTCTACCCATCGCCCCCTACCTGTCATCCTCTCAGTCCCCTCTTTCCCAACAGCTGATTTCAATGCCTTTCATGATCTTGGAAACCACATACTAGAAATGCTGAGAGTCCACGGGTCCCTAAATGAAAGCTGCTTATGTCCAACACTGGTTGGATTTTCTGTGAGAAAACAGATAAATCATTGTGTCCTGACACTGTAACTTTAAGAAATATCTACAATATCAGCCAGCACTATCCTAACTAGTAACAGGGTCCAAACCCCAGAGCATCAATACAGGAGTCTGGAGAGGACAGGGCTTTAGCCCCATGCTTGAGAAGGACTTTGGGGATCAGCCAGGGAAGGGCCACAGAGAATCAGTGATCCCAGACAAGCAAATCCAGCCTCAGAAACAGGGCAACAAAAACAGGAGGAGCTTCCCCGAGTAGGCCATACCATATATGGCTATATGCACTTAGCACACACAATCGGACCAGTGAGGAATAAGATGGTAGGCAGGGCTCAAAGCAACAGGATATTTGTTTCCTGGCCCTGGGAGAGCCAGACCTGGGAAGCCTAAGACCAGACTGGGGAGCAGTTTCAGGATAATTAAAAAGAGGGCGGGGGGAAATAACACAGTAAGAAAGAGAATGTTTCCTGAGTGCCTGACTTATAGAAGGAGGACCAGGACCATTCATTGGCACAACAGCTATGGGAGGAAGGCGTGTTCCTCCCCAGGGTACACATGGAGAGATGGAATGTCCAGTCCAGCTGCTGCTGTGTGCACAGTGGAGGCTTCTTCAGACCCTACTCAGGCCTGGGAGTGGCCTACCAGGAGGTATGTAAGCAGGCAAGAAACCTCGGCTGCTCAGATGAGAGTAGGCAGAGTTAGACCATAAGACGCTCCCAACCTGGAACCCTCTGCCCAGGAGCAGACAGGAAGTTTGTATTAAATCAGCCAAAATGACTTCATAGCATGTATTTCTTAATATCTGATTCTCAGGGTCAAACTTTCTCCTAGGGGAAAAGAAAACACCAAAGGATTATCCACAAACCAGCTCTTGGGACATGATCAGTCAGCACACAGACCCACACACTCTGACCTCCTTCTTCAGCCCTTCTGAGGTCTGGAAAGTGGGTGCAAGGAAGTCGGTACAGAGAAGTCACACAGTGGCTTTTTTTCTTTCTTTTTTAAATAAAGAATGGCTATTTTTATTCAGGGCTAGAGGAAATACACAGGTTTTTATTTCTACAGAGTAAAAGAACTCTATCTCCTGACCTAAGTCTCCTACAACGAAAGAAGACCCCTGAGGCAAACTCTAGGCGATGATAACCACCATGAGGCTCCACTTCACTTAAGTCCTTTCATTCATCAGCTAAACTCGAGAGTCTGCAGCTTTTGTGCCTGACTCTGCATCCTCGGCAAAGCACAGTAAGGAAAGCTCAGTTTCCGGCGGGGAGAGACGCGGCCACTGGCAGTGCGAGCCCTCTGCCCTAGCACTCCAAACAAATTACCAGGTTGTCTAGAAAGTAGCAGGAACCAACTGCTGCAGGAAAACCCCGCTTTCTTCAAGTCATAAAACAGAGCAATTCTACCAAAGGAAGATTCATTTGAAAGGGGAGAGACGCGGCCACTGGCAGTGCGAGCCCTCTGCCCTAGCACTCCAAACAAATTACCAGGTTGTCTAGAAAGTAGCAGGAACCAACTGCTGCAGGAAAACCCCGCTTTCTTCAAGTCATAAAACAGAGCAATTCTACCAAAGGAAGATTCATTTGAAAAGAAGCCAAAAGATCCTTTTTCATGCCTTGGGTGGTTGCTATTATATAAATGTATGCATGTTCTATCACTTTGCAGAGCGTCACTCAACATACTTGTTCTATCAGTACTTGCTGCTGCTACTGCTGCTAATCACCATATTATTGTATCACAAATATCCTGTCTCATGAACTGCTCCAGGCACTGGACTACCCAAACAGATGAGACAGACACCATTCCTGCCCTCATGAAGCTCACAATTCTAGTGGGGAGACAGATAATATGCTAAAAAAAAAAAAGAAAAAAAAAACATAAATAAGATAATTTCAAATAGTTACACATATAAGAGTGATGGAATGGTTAGGAACCACTAGAGGAGTGTGGGCCATAAAGGAGGTGAGCTTTGACCTTGGGTGAGTGGTCATAGAAAAGTAGAGAAGGATGGAATTTTATGCAGAGAAAACAGAAGTGCAAAGCCCTGGGGAAGGTCCATACTGGAGTGTTTTGAAGAGCACTAAGCAGGCCAGCATAGCTGGAGTGTAGTGAGTGAGAGCAGAGCTGTGGGACCTGAAGTCCCAGAGGCAGGCAAGGCAGAGGAAGAAGTTGGCAGGGCTGTAGGAAGCCACTGCAGTCTCTGAGACATTCTTCCCTCCTCTCTGGGGGTTGAAGGAACCATTAAGAGAATAAAGGCCCAAGCGGTTTGTCCCCCATTCCCACTGTGTCCCCTGTCTTCAACCACAGGGGCAAGGAGCCACAGAGAGATTCCGTATTCCTACTTCTTGTTAGATTTAAAGTCAGTCCAATTGAATAATCTCAGAAAGATACTTTATTCTTTGTAAGGCAATATTCCTTCCAGAACAATCAATGTTGAACAGTTTGACATTTATTGCTACCCATCAGAGGCCGATTCTCATTGAATTGTATGCAGTATGTGTCCACAACTCAGCGACATTCTCCCGCTTAGGTAAATCCATGTGCACCATTACAGATAAATTAAATCACCTACAATTGTTTATCTACTGGAAAAAAAAAAGTGAAACGGAAAACCAGGATCCCCTAAATTCCATTTTTCTCATTCCAAGAATACATTCAGGGCCCATTTGGAACAAAGGGGAGGGGAGACGAGTCACCACAGAAGGAAGGAAGCAGCTGGTGCCTTGGACCCATCTCTGCAAACCCAGGAAGGAAGGGTCTGAGACCTCCAGGAGCCACATTCCTCTCTAACATATGGGAAAGACCCACAAGCTCAGTAAGCACCTAGGAGGATCCAGGAAGATTCTATCCCTGTCCTCACAGGGCTCAAAATTCAGAATAAAACCACCAAACAAACTTCACTATAAAGTGGCAAGCCCCTAGGAAAATTTCAGACAAGGAAGCAGAGAGTTCTAAGCCTCTCCAAGAGTGGACGCAGCCCCAGCGATGCTTCTCAGGACATGGGCAGGATTTGCATGTGGCAAGATGGCAAGGAAAGCAATCCAGGAAGGGGGCCCCATCAAAAGCACAGCTGGGCCATGCTGGGGATCCAGGAAGGGTTTGGGCCAGCCAAGGTTCAGGGATCAAGCAAAAAGGAGCTGGGCAGCCTTGGGGGGGAGGGGGCAGCAGGGAACTGCAGCAACCCCACCTCTCCAGAGCTACCCTGGCCGCTGTGGGATGCACACGGGGTTCCCACTGTGTCACTGGCCAAGACGACAAAAGGAAGGGAAGGAAAGGGCAATAACCTGTGTCTGCCAGTGGGGGAATGCCTATAAAAGTAAGCAATATCGTGGCATATCCATTCCATGATCATGCTACGGTGACATGAAAGGAGCGAGTCAGGGCTCAGTCATAACACAAGGTGACCTTTAAGCCACATCACTGGAAGGAAAAGGCAGGTTGCAGGATGTCAGGATGGTACCATTTATGGTGAGGAAAAGAAAGGAAGGGAGAGTGGGAGGAAGAGGAGGAGGGGGGCGATGGGGAGAGAAGGGGCAGGGGGGAAGATAAATGGCAGGGGGCTGAGACCACTTGGGGGACAATAGGGACAACCCAGAAAGGGAGAGGTGACAGAAAACACAGCCTCTCTAGAATGTAGCGTAACTTAATCATTCACTTCGCTTTAAAAACTCAGCCACTGTCCACTGTCTACATATTTTGATAATGATGACTAACGATGAATCTAGAATAGTGATTAATAAAAAATGATCTGCTCCTGTGCTCCCTCTGATTGTAAATATCAACCTTAATTAATAGTAATCAATGTTAGCAGTAAGAGAAAGTCCAAACTGCTTTAATGCACCACTTCAGGGGCTTCATGTAATATCCTCTCCTGGCAGCACACTGGCGCTTTGAAGGGCTGACTGATGCAGGGAGAGGGAAGGGCAAAGAGAAGNTGCTCCCTCTGATTGTAAATATCAACCTTAATTAATAGTAATCAATGTTAGCAGTAAGAGAAAGTCCAAACTGCTTTAATGCACCACTTCAGGGGCTTCATGTAATATCCTCTCCTGGCAGCACACTGGCGCTTTGAAGGGCTGACTGATGCAGGGAGAGGGAAGGGCAAAGAGAAGTTCTCCCAGGACCAGTCCAAGCCATTGCCCAGGGCCCTGGAGCTCCAGGAATGTCTCTGCGGTGTGAGGGGTCAGGGGAAAGGAGGTCTTTGAGGAACCAGGACACATAAAACAATGTGGAACCCCACATACTACTTCCAGCATAGTCCCACCACAAACCTCAGCTGTTTCACACACACACAGTCCACGACTCCCGGTGCCTGCAGGATAAAGTCTTCGCCCAGCATCCAAGTCCCTCTACAGCTGGGCCGTAGTTTCCCTTTCCAGAGTCACCTCCTCCGGTCCCCACCACATTCCCAGCCAGATGGGGTGGCTGTTCTGGACACACACGTCACTGTGGCCCCTGCTCTGCCTTCTTCCCCAATGTCGCCTCCTATCCAGTCTCCATCCATCTTTTAACACATATTTAATAGCAACTACTATGTGCCAGACACATGATCTAATATCTAACTCTTAACAACCTTACAAACTAGAAATGCACATTTCCCATGTTACAGATGGGGTACTTGAGGTTCAGAGGTTCTGTGCTCCAGGTTACGTGAGCTGATACTTGTTGGATCTGAGGTCTGGACCTCAGTCTGTCTGTTTCCATGGATTCCTTTCTAAGGAGAAACAGACCGCAGCAGTAACCTAGGTGTCATCAGGAAGAATGGGCACCAGTGATGTGGGTTAATTTTCTGGGACGGGAAGCACTGCAGACAGGGATGGACAGAAAGGCTCCTCAGAGAAAGCAGCACGTGGACCAAGGCTCAAAACAGACTTGCTAGGTGGACGATGACTTCAGGACACATCATAGGCACTTGCTAAATACAAGTGCGGGAAGAATGTCTGCAAAGGCGGGGGACTGGGACCACTCAGCCATTCCAGAAACTGCAAACAGCCCCACATCGCTGCCAGCTGTCCTCTGAGACTAGGGTGAAGAGTCTGACAGGCAAAGAGGAGGAGAAAGATCTATTTGTGATGATTTCATGCTAGTCCAGTAGAAAGATAAGGGCATGGACTAGAATTGTCCATTTGATCATATCAATAGAGAAAAAAGGATGAATTTCCTCAAGTCACCTGTGCCTGGAGGTGTATTTATCCATCACTACACCGGCGACTCAGTTCTCATACGGAGACTCCTCCATCATGTGCGAACTCAGCCATTTATTAATTTTTGCAACAGGTGCTCAACTTCATTACTCACTTTCGAGATCGCACACCATGTTTACATAATCTTTCTCGGGCTACAGGAGTCGTGCAGCAATATCCCTGGGCAGCCGCCGCAGTGAGATACCGTGAGTAGTTAGGGATGGCAACGTTACAAGCCTGCACGGCAATGTAATTACACAGATCCGACTTGCCACCCCTCTCTTCTGCAGGTACTCCTGGAATGCAATGTCAAAATTTGCATGCAAGATGCTGACCAATAATGTACTTTTTAACTTACCACAGCAAATAAAACTCCATGCCATATGGTTGATTAGAAATACTCTCTCTTTCTCTAAACAGCTGGGTGAGTAACAGCAAGGAGGAGCCGGTTAGCAGCTGTACACTCACTGCTGCACCGATGCTGCGGCAAGGGGCTTGTGCCTCCACAGGTATGCACCTGAGAAGAGACATGCTCCCCTCTCCAATGAGAGAGCGGCCAGGAGAGGGGCTGCCACCGCCAGATGCATCCCTCCACCAGGGCTCCCCAGTTTGCCCAGCAGACACAGGATCATTTTGCATTTCATTTTGTAAATAAAATATTCTAAGATCTTCTAGGGGAAAAGTGCTACTCTGCACACTGAGAACATTGTTTTAAAAAAAAAAGTAAAAGCAACATATTTTTAAAGCCATCATGGAGCTGCTCTGTCTGCTACTAACTGCTGTCTCAGGCACACCCCTGACCATCCTCTCTCTGCCAGACAGAGCTGGGAGGTTCCCCCACAGGCGGCTCAGCAGAAACTCTGCAGACACTGTAATGTGCCGACATGCTCTGTCTACCCGGTGATACCCACACCACCCCGGGAGTTTCTGACCCGCCCCAGCCCTCCACCTCCTTCAACTGCTCGGGGATAAGTGGCCACCAGTGTTAGGGTCCTCCTCCTGTGCCCACAGGCCTTCAAACAGCACTGCCTTCATGAGACCACAGAGGTCACACAGGGCTCGTGTCGAGAAGGAGTTAAATTAAACTTGGATTTAATGGTCCACTATCATAATCTCGAAATTCTTAGTAATGTGAAACAATGGGTGGGCTCCACCTTTCCACTTTGCACAGAGTCCTACAGGTTATGCAGTTGGTCCTGGCTACCTTTAAAAGGGGCATGGCTTTATAGGGGCCAAATCTGCCAGATCAGACCTCAGCCAGGTGGCCAAGGTCAACATCAACTCTCATAAGTCAGACTGACAGCATGTGTCCTTGATATAATAGGATGAGGGCATTTTACCTCTGGGGTCTTCCTTCCAAGAGCCTTAAATTCCAGTCTAACCCTGAGAGAAACATCAGGCAAACTCAAATTGAAGGATAGTCTATAAAATACCTGATCAGTATTCCTCAAAACTGTCAGTCACCAAAAACAAGGAAAATTTGAGAGGCTCTCACGGACAAAAGGAATCCAAGGGGTCATGACAATTAGTGTCAACAGTGGGGGGAAGTTGTAGGGATCAGGAGGTATGTGGAAAGTCTGTATTTTCCACTCAATTTTGTTGTGAACTTAAAATTGCTCCAGAAGACAAAGATTTATTAAAAAAAAAAAAAAAAACTAAACATAACATGTAATCTTGGATGCCATCCGGGCACAGAATAAAAACATTAGGTAAGAACTAAGGAAATCTGAATAAAGTATTCAGTTCAGTTCAGTTGCTCAGTCGTGTCCGACTCTTTGCGACCCCACGAATTGCAGCACGCCAGGCCTCCCTCTCCATCACCAACTCCTGGAGTTCACTCAAACTCATGTCCATCGAGTCAGTGATGCCATCCAGCCTGTCGTCCCCTTCTCTTCCTGCCCCCAATCCCTCCCAGCATCAGAGTCTTTTCCAATGAGTCAACTCTTCGCATGAGGTGGCCAAAGTACTGGAGTTTCAACTTCAGCATCAGTCCTTCCAAAGAACACCCAGGACTGATCTCCTTTAGAATGGACTGGTTGGATCTCCTTGCAGTCCAAGGGACTCTCAAGAGTCTTCTCCAGCACCACAGTTCAAAAGCATCAATTCTTNAGTCCATGGGATTTTCCAGGCAAGAGTACTGGAGTGGGTTGCCATTGCTTTTTCTGTACTTAAAGAACTATTAAAGGACAAATATCACCAACAAGAAGGAATAGGGTAATATCATGACACAGATACTGATACAATTTAATTAATGAACATAAAAGCGCTAATCACTTAGCTCTTTTTTACACAAAAAGAAATTATAATATTCTAAGCAAAAACAGATTAAGAGTGTGAAAGTTTACTAATGTTCTTGTAATCTGGGAGAAGGATAGAAATACTGAAGAAACGTACATTTCCTAAGAAAAAATTGGGGATTCCAGACCAAGATGGCAACACAGAAGGCTCCTGAAATTTCCTCCCATGGATGCACCAAGCTACACATGGAGCAGTTCCCTCTGAGAGACATCCACCAACCCCCTGAGTGATTTTAATACTTTGGTGACTGAAAATACCCACATTGATATTTCAGAGAGGTAGACACACTCTCACCATAAAATAAGCCCCCAGCAGAGCACCATACAACCAGGGGATTTCCCAAATCCCGGCTTCTCTCTGAGTAGCAAATCATACACCTAGTGTGCCAGCTTCTAAGGTGGCCACTGGGGGGCTGCAACCTAGACCTTCAGCTGCCCCCTAGCTTAAAGTCGGGAAGGGGCTTTCATGAGCCCCCTCCCCACCGCCCCAGACTCTAGAAAGCAAAGGCTTCACTCGCTTTGGCTGCCCCCCAGAGCTCAGTGCAGAGGGCGAAGGCAAAAACATCCATGTCCTAGTCTTTCCCCAGAAGAGGTTTGACTGCATACCTTACACACTGCTGACTGAGGATCAGTCATCTGATTAACATGCATCTGAGAAATGAAACATATCCTGCCATATCAGTAGACAAGGTGTCACAGTCATCAGCGATTACAGCACCCAACTCTGAGGGAACCCCGAAGGAAAAGAAGACTGCCATCTAGCAGCTACAGACCACTCGCTACACTCACTCCCAGGGAAGCTCCAGATGTGAAAATCACAGGCACTGGCCCCAGAGAGCTGTGGGGCACAGTGGAGAAATGACTACAGTGAGCCCAGATCTTGCATATTCCCATACAAAGGGAAGTGCTGAATTCATTACCTTGGGTTATCCGGTTTTCCCTAAATAACAATAATCTTTTGATGTTCAAACTACTTGTCATTTGTCAGAAAACTGTATAACCTGGCTCCTCCCTTTGCCTCCTCAAAGCAGTTCTCTTAGGCTTACTCAAGATGCTGGCTCCTAGCCTTGAAGTCCTAAAAATCTGCACTAAATAAAACGTAACTCTTAGATTATGATTATTTTTTTAAGTTGATAAATCATACCTGAATCTGGTTGAAAAGAGCCGGTGGCACTTTGCCTTCTCCCTCTGACTTGCTCCAATAGAACTGTCACCAGCATCTCCCTGGAAGCAGCTTGTCCACACATCTAGCACCCCAACTTCCACAGCTGCCATCCAAAAAGTGAGTCCCCAAACCATCTAGCTCTGACAGCCAATGGAGTGTTAAATAATAAAAATTCAGTTGAGCAAACTTGAAGGTCCAGTTGGTTCTATGAAATGGCTCATGCATCAAGAAACATCCCATTTATCAAGAGAAAGGAGCTCTCCAAAATGTGCAGCAGAAAAGGCAAGGTTTTCAAGGGCAGAGAGGGAGCTGTTAGCAAAAAAGGAAACTGTTAGCAAAGAACCCATTGTTTAGGCAAGTTCTTCTGCCTAATAGGAAAGGAACAACAGGACTATCATCAGATTTCCCAGTGCTGACCAGGAAATCCCAGGCTGGCCAGTTAAAGGTTAACACCTCTGGGGAAGTAATTTGATTCGATATTAAGTCTTGGTCTGTGCCAAGAGACCTAACATAAGTGACTTCGTTTGGGGCCCATTTCCTTTTCAACAGTTCCTCCGTTTTGATCAGACTCTCAGCTTAACTGAGAGATGTGATCAAAATTTTAGGCGCTAGTGCCATTCTGGGCTGCTGCTCTGTAGTTTTTGCAGCTTTTGTGAAGTTTGATTGATCCTTTTTGTGGTATTTGCAGGTCATGACCTTTTGTTGTTGTTATAGTTTAATCTCTGTTATATTTACGGTCCATGACTTTAGGTTCACAAATTTCAAGTCGGTTATCCTTTTTATTCCTTTTCAGAAATTCCTGTCTTAGATCATTTGCTTGGTATTTAACAACTACAAACATGCATGTAAAGCCTTTGAGAGAACTCAGTGCACCATGGAGATTATTATGATTATTGTAAGCAGGATAATTCCCAATGTTTGGAGTGCACTTCAGAGCCATGGTCTCTAAGACCTAAACCAATCAAAATTGAATAAGTCAGAGAAAGACTCTCTGGAAGGGAAAGAGTGTTTTTAAACCTTTTTAAGCCAAGTGCTTAGCTTGGTGAGTGAACGTAACTGAGTTTCAGTGTCTCCATAAATGTTAATCTTGGGGCAGCAGGTGGTTTTGGCCACAGCACAGTTAGCTCCTTGTTTAGCTAAAACATAACCGAGGGCTATCCTATTAGAGATATGGTCTATGATTTTCTCAGTAGTCATGTACAAGATGTGAGAATTGGACCATAAAGAAGACTGAGTGCTGAAGAATTAATGCTTTGGAGTTGTGGTGCTGGAGAAGACTCTTGAGAGTCCCTTGACTGCAAATCAGTCAATCCAAAAGGAAATAAACCCTGATTATTCACTGGAGCTCCAATACTTTGGCCATCTGATGCAAAGAGCCAGCTCATTGAAAAAGACCCTGATGCTGGGAAAGATTGAAGGCTGGAGGAGAAGGGGGTGACAGAGGATAAGATGGCTGGATAGCATCATAGACTCAATGGACATGAGTTTGAGCAAGCTCTAGGAGATAGTGAAGGACAGAGGGGACTGATATGCTGGAGTCCATGGGGTTGCAAAGAGTCATATATGACATAGCGACCGAACAACAAATTCTATTATAGGACTTTCCTCGTGGCTCAGTGGTAAGGAATTCACCTGCCAATGCACAAAATATGGATTCAAACCCTGGGTAGGGAAGAACCCTTGGAGAAGGAAATGGCAACTCACTCCAGTGTTCTTGCCTGGGAAATCACATGGACAGAGGAGCCTGGAGGGCTATAGTCCATGGGGTTGCAGAAGAGTTGGACACGACTCAGCGACTAAACAATAGCAACATCCTATTATCAAGAACAGCTTTAAAAAAAAATTTATCTGTTTGGCTGTGAGTCTTCGTCATGGTGCACGGGACCTTTACGGCATCATTTGGGATCTTTTTTGGAGTGCAGATTCTCTAGGTGTGGTGCACACACTTGTAGAGAGTTGGACACGACTCAGCGACTAAACAATAGCAACATCCTATTATCAAGAACAGCTTTAAAAAAAAATTTATCTGTTTGGCTGTGAGTCTTCGTCATGGTGCACGGGACCTTTACGGCATCATTTGGGATCTTTTTTGGAGTGCAGATTCTCTAGGTGTGGTGCACACACTTGTAGTTGTGGCTTGGGCTTAATACTCAGCAGCATGTGGGATCTTAGTTACCCAATCAGGTGATGAACCCAGGTCCCCTGCATTGCAAGGCAGATTCTTAACCACTGGACCACCAGGGAAGTCCTTTAAGAAGAAGTTTAACCAGAGAGTCTAAGGATCTTTTGGGGACAGATACTGTGTTAGCAGCAAAATATGCAATATCTCCATAAGTAAGGAGAGGTTTCTGATCACATTCTCAGTTTCATTTACTGCTGGGAGGTCCTTTCTAACAGTTTCTTTGCCAGATTAGGGGTATCAGAGGAAGCCTTCAACTCACCCAGAAAACATACATAATATTAATACAACATGACCATATTGATGACCCACACTAGATGGCAACTGAAAAAAGTTCAGTTGCAGGATCCAGAGGGATCCAGAGGGAGGAATTTTGAGCCCCCAGGGAATAAAAATAGTTTTCTAGGATTATGGACCTAACAAGTTAGACATTCTTGGTGAACTATTTTCTCAGCTTTATAGAAGTTTTGCCACCAATGGTGACGGTGGTGGTTTAGTTGATAAGTCATGTCCAACTCTTGCGACTCCATGGATTGTAACCTGCCAGTCTCCTCTGTGCATGGAATTTTCTGGGCAAGAATACTGGAGTGAATTGCCATTTCCTTCTCCAGAGGATCTTCCCAACCCAGGGATCAAACCCAGGTCTCCTGCACTGCAAGTGGTCTCCTGAATTGCTGGTGGATTCTTTACTGAGTCACCAGGGAAGCCCTTTTCCCACCAATGCTTAGTCATAAGTTGAATCATCTTAAATGCACCTTGATGGATGCAAAAAATGGTATTTACTAAGGAACAGGGAAGAAGAACTAAACAGCTGTCTTGGGTTTCTCATAAACCCAGCTGTTCATTTAATTTATAACCATTGTTTGCCCACTTTAATTTCTCTGAGCAGACAGTTACCATGCTACAAGGACATCAGGATGCAAAAATCTGACAATGAGGAGTCATTTTTTTCCAGAAACAGGATGGACTTCATCCATATCATAACTTTTAAAGATCCTGTTATTGTTCCCTTTGCATGTAAACTGGCTAGGGCACATCTCTGACATTTGGGTTCAATCTTCTAGTGTAAGCAATTTTATGATCACAATTTCAATGAGGAGTCATTTTTTTCCAGAAACAGGATGGACTTCATCCATATCATAACTTTTAAAGATCCTGTTATTGTTCCCTTTGCATGTAAACTGGCTAGGGCACATCTCTGACATTTGGGTTCAATCTTCTAGTGTAAGCAATTTTATGATCACAATTTCAGAAGGTAAGAGAATAGCAATAAGAAGTTCATTTACTTGATGCCCATTTTTGATTGGGGCCTCTGTGGACTTGAGACAACCCCTTTGTTTCCATAACATCCTAAAATCATGGATGACCTGAAAGGCATATCAGCTCTCAGTATAAACATGAACATTAACAGTTTACCCTTATGATAAGTGGCATGGTCTGGTCAAGGCATAGAGCTCTGCTTGTTGGTTGGAGATTTAATTTTGATTGTTTGTGGGAGATTCTCCCTTTTCAAGTAGTTTATATCAGATAGTAACAGTATAATCAGCTTCGAAATTCCTTTTCTCATTTTTACAATATGATCCATGAACAAACAAAATGAGGGCAGGATTAGTTAAAATTGTGTCTCATATCAGGACTGGTGTCAGGAAATGGGACATATGACCTCACAGTCAAGGGGCTCGCTTTCGTCAGGTAGAGGTGGTGATGTGGCTGGACTAAGACGGTTGCCATGTTTAGACTGCAGACTGAGTGGTGAAAGCAGAAAGATCTCAGAGCAGGTTACTCTGATCCTAGAGAGATATTGGGTTAATTCAGAGTTAAGACTGTGGAGAGTATGTGGGGTTTATAGATAAATGTCATACCCTAAGTTTGAATTGCAGAGGCTTTTGGTAGTTTTGCAGCTGTGGGTCTAGACTTAAGACAGTTGGGATGGGCAAGAGCAACCGAATCAATGGTATGCCCTAACAGCTGCTAGACTCATGCTCATTGCCATGTTCTCGTGTGAGCATTCCCAGGGCCTGGTTATCTTTTCCATGTACAAATAAGGTGACATTTTTAAAATTTATTTTTTATTTTTGGTTGTGCTGGGTCTTTGTTGCTTCTTGAGGGCTTTCTCTGGTTGTGGCACATGGGCTTCTCATTGTGACGGCTTCTCGTTGCAGAGTACAGGCTATAGGGTGCTCAGGCTCAGTGGCTGTGCTGTAAGGGCTTAGCTGTCTGACATGTGGACTCTCCCCTGAACAGGGATCGAACCCAAGTGCCTTCTTAACCACCCATGGAGTCTTAACCACCCATGGAGTCTTAACCACTGGACCACCAGAGAAGCCCAGTTCAGTTCAGCCACTTAGCCATGTCTGACTTTTTGCAGCCCATGGACTACAGCACATCAGGCTTCCCTGTCCATCACCAACTCCCAGAGTTTACCCAAACTCATGTCCATTGAGTCGGTGATGCCATCCAACCACCTCATCCTCTGTCATCCTCTTCTCCTCCCACCTTCAATCTTTCCCAGCATCAGGGTCTTTTCAAATGAGTCAGCTCTGCACATCAGGTGGCCAAAGTATTGGAGTTTCAGCTTCAACATCAGTCCTGGTAAAAGGTTTTGAACAGTTTGGCAGCCCTAGGGCAGATGGCTCTTGTGGTGCTTGTTCTAGTCTTGTAAAGGCCTGCTCATGTTTATCTTCCCATGGAAGAGATTCAGGGACTGAAATTTTATGAAGTTCATAGACTGGGGAAGCCAACAGAGGAAAAATTTAGAAACTCATTGTCTGAAGTTGTCAGTTTAGCCTTGCCTAGAAATCCATGGAGCTGAGGCTGTCATTTAGTTGTGGGCCTAGGAAGTTCTTTGATGAGTTTAACCACTTTTGGATATAGCTCTTAGATTATTCCTTAAGTAACAAACAGTGTCCAATTTGTTGTTGTTCTGTTCCTCAGTCATGTCTGATTCTTTGCAACCCCATAGACTGCAGCACACTTGCAGTTTCCCTGTCCCTCACTATCTCCCAGAGTTTTCCCAAGTTCATGNTCTTCTCCTCCCACCTTCAATCTTTCCCAGCATCAGGGTCTTTTCAAATGAGTCAGCTCTGTGCATCAGGTGGCCAAAGTATTGGAGTTTCAGCTTCAACATCAGTCCTGGTAAAAGGTTTTGAATAGTTTGGCAGCCCTAGGGCAGATGGCTCTTGTGGTGCTTGTTCTAGTCTTGTAAAGGCCTGCTCATGTTTATCTTCCCATGGAAGAGATTCAGGGACTGAAATTTTATGAAGTTCATAGACTGGGGAAGCCAACAGAGGAAAAATTTAGAAACTCATTGTCTGAAGTTGTCAGTTTAGCCTTGCCTAGAAATCCATGGAGCTGAGGCTGTCATTTAGTTGTGGGCCTAGGAAGTTCTTTGATGAGTTTAACCACTTTTGGATATAGCTCTTAGATTATTCCTTAAGTAACAAACAGTGTCCAATTTGTTGTTGTTCTGTTCCTCAGTCATGTCTGATTCTTTGCAACCCCATAGACTGCAGCACACTTGCAGTTTCCCTGTCCCTCACTATCTCCCAGAGTTTTCCCAAGTTCATGTCCATTGAGTCAGTGATGCCTTTCGATCATCTCATCCTCTGCTGCCCTCTTCTCCTTTTGCCTTCAATCTTTCCCAGCATCAGAATCTTTTCCAATAAGTTGGCTGTTCATTATAATTTCTCTTTAGATATTTTATGTCCCTTCTAAGCTAACTATTGCAGCAAACAAATGAAATCTTTTATGAAAGCCTCTTTGGTACTTAAACCCAGGATGAGATCATCTACATATTATAAAAGGGCTGGGTTCCTAGGGAACTGACAGGTGTTTAGATCTTGAGGGAGCACTTGGGAGAAATGAGAAAGGCCTCAGTAAACTCTGAGGTACGACTGTCCAGCTACATTGTTAATTGTCTCAAGTAAAGGCAAATAGATACTGGCTGTTAGGGTTTACAGGAATGCTGAAAAAGGCGGGAAAAGGTCTAAAACACTCAACCATTTTGAGTCAGATAGAACTTGTAACAAGAGTGTTCAAGTTTGGAACAATTGGGAAATGGGGATTGACATCTTGTTAATGGCTCTTAAGACCTAGACAAATTACCATCCCCATGGTGTGACATGATATGACAAATTACCCATAAGGCCTCCAGACTGGAGAATCAGTGTGTTAGGGAAACTGGTCAGGAAATAAATAGGTCTTTTACTATTGGTGTGAGGCCTTGTAGACCTCAGATTTTAATGGGGAGGTTTAGTCAGATTTATTGGAATTTTGGAGGTTTCCCAGAAGCTGCAGTGGTAAAGAATCCATCTGCCAATGCAAGAGATGCAGGAGACTTGGGTTGGATCCCTGGGTCAGGAAGGTCCCTGGAGAATCCCATGGACAGAGGAACATGGTGGGCTACAGTCCATGGGGTCACAAAAAGTCAGACACGACTGAGGGATTCACTCTTTGACTTTCATAGTTTCTGAACTTTTCATTCTCCCAATGTCAACATTAAAGGTAGCCTATGGATTTTCAAATGCCTCTATTAAATTTATTGTAATTCTTCCTCTTCTACATCAAGGAAATATTGTAAAGAACATAAAAGACCATATTCAAGCTATTCAGCAAATTCTAAGGTGAGGCCTCCATTAGAAGTAAAATATATTAGCCTTTTTAATTTANATGGATTTTCAAATGCCTCTATTAAATTTATTGTAATTCTTCCTCTTCTACATCAAGGAAATATTGTAAAGAACATAAAAGACCATATTCAAGCTATTCAGCAAATTCTAAGGTGAGGCCTCCATTAGAAGTAAAATATATTAGCCTTTTTAATTTAGAAAGGAGATCTCTACTTCATGGATTGACAGGGGCTGTGTCACATAGCAAAAAAAGAATTCCTTTCAATCAAAGGTCCCAGAGTCATTTGTACAGATTGAGATAGAAATCCTCTCTGAACTTGATTAAATACCTCCAAAATGGAAAACTTTAGTTTCACTCTGAGGCATCTGTTGTTTATGAGAGTGGGGTTTAAAGTAGAACGTATAGCCCGAGTATCTACCAGAATTTGGAAAGATTTTTTGATTAATTTTAATTTTAATTTCTCCTTGGCTGTTTAAGGGTATTACTGGTAGCTGTTTACTAGAGGGTCCCAGGGAGCCCCATCAGTTCTGGGAAGGTCTCATAAGGGGGCTTTCCCTTGAGGAATTATGAGTGGATATTGAGGGATTTGTATTGGACCGAAGAGGACAATTTCTTCCTCTTAGTGCCCTAATTGCTTAAATGTGAGACACTGAACACTGGTTCAGCTGTTCTTGTTGTTTTAATTTTATTTATTGGGCTGCGCCAGGTCTTAATTGTGGCATGTGGGATCTAGTTCCCCGACCAGGGATGGAACCAGGCCCCTTGCACTGGGAGCATGGAGTTTCAGCCACTGAACCACCAGGGAACACCCTGGGTCAAATTTTGATGACGGACCCCTAAGGGGGTGAAATGAGGGAGGTCTAGATATTATTTGAGGTCTCTAGCCTTGGAACTGTTGCAATTGTAAGATCATTAGTTTGATGAATCTTTATTTATGATCTTGGTCCAAAGTCCTTTCAAACTGCTTAGCTGTGTTCATGCGTTCAGTCAGGCCTGTGGCCTCCAATTGAATTTTCTGCCTTTTTATCATCAACATTTTAACCTTTTTACCATTTTGCATTTTTACCATGAACATCAAATTCCATTCATTTACAAATGAATGGAATTCATTTGTAGAGGAGGTTGGGTGACCTTACTTATTGTACGGAACCCAGAGTATTGTAGGAGGAGCCCTTCCAAACAGGATCTAAAATCTGCCATGGTTTGTCTTTCGTTTGCGTGTTTGAATAATAGACCAATCAATGTGAGCAAGGAAGACTCTAGGAATGGTTTTCAAAAGATCAGTTGCTATTTTGGGATCTTTTTCTCGTTGTTAGGGAACCATGTTGGAGACCGCAGATCGATCCTCTGGATAATTCTATTCTGCTTCCCACATCCATTTTGGGGCTGCATCAGGTCCTACCAACATATGCATAAGCAATGTTCTGGCAGCCCGGAGTCAAAAGCCCTGATAAGAGTTCTGTAAAGTGAAAAAGGTACTCATTCCATCATGTCCAGTTCTTTAGGACCACCAGGCTGTCCATGGAATTCTCAGGCATGGATACTGGAGTGGATAACCATTCCTGTCTCCAGGGCATCTTCCCAACCCAGGGGTTGAACCTGGGTCTCCTGCACTGCAGGCAGATTCTTTACCATTTGAAGCTCTGATAAGGATTCTAAATTTTTTGGAAAACTTTTGTGGATCCTCCCCGGGCTTAGGAATTTCTTTACCAATGGCTCTCAGTTCTGTCTTTGACCAAGAGTGAAAGATATCTGAGAAGGATTGCCTATAACCTCGGGTGGCTTTATTTTTAAAAGTAACTCTTTAATAGTCTCTTGAGAGTGGAAAGGCAGTTCAGATAATTAGTAAAACGTCCTGGGTACTCAGGTGAAGAAGGAGAGACAGGAGCTGTAGAAGTCACGTCATCGCTATCGTCTTTTGTTTTGGGTATCTCTTGTGTATTTAAATTTTCATTAGCTTTCTGTAAGGAGTCTTTTAATGAAGTTATTTGGGAATCTTGACATCTTTTGGAGGCTTCTGCATACCAATTAAAATAGGCATCCTTTTTGATTTAATTTGGGAACCATTCTTAAATGAATGATCTTGCCTATTTAGAATGTTTCCCATAATGGCTATTGTAATTTTATGCTGCTCTTAAAAACATTTTGCCATTTATGTAGATGTTTATAGCTCCTGGGGCCATAGTTTTTAGACATAAAATAAACAAATGTGTTGGAAGGTGGAACACTTGACCCTTTAGATCTTAAGGGTCCCATTGGCTCAGACTTTGAATTTCTTGGAGATGAAAACCTAAAAGAGATGGACTTCTGGGTTAGGAATTGTGCATGTTTTACAGTTTACATCGTTGCATGGAAATTTTCTTGAGGTTGGTAGGTGACCTTCTATCAATCTAACCCATTCTGAGTTTAACCTACCCTAACACAAGAGTCTTGGAGTTAGGTGGAAAACAGTCTAACTGCCTTTCAATTCTTGACTTTTGCCCAATTTTTGTTGATTTTTGGCTTATGAGCTCTGTTGACACTAACCTTTATTTACATAAAACAAGACAAACAGATGTATACCTTAACACACTGGCAGTAAGCAAAAGGCGTTACTGCAGACTGACAAAGACAAGGTCATGCCCACCACCAACAATTCAAAGTAGGGTGGACTAAACCAACAGACTCCAGAAAATAGAGACTGTGGGCTAGAACTGGGGAAAGGGGTTCCAAACAACTGGGGAACTGCGGATGGAACCAAGGACCAGGGACTTAATTTAGAGATGGAACACTGGTCTGCCACTCCAGTTGACCTGTTAAGCCCTGGACTGGAAAGCCAGTTTAGATCAGGAACGTGACCTGTTCTTCACTGTCTCCTGGAGTTTGCTCAGGGTTTTAACCCAAAGAAGTGGAGCTCAGAACCAAGAGAGAAATCCCCATGTCCCTCGGGAATGGTGAGAAAGACAGTGTATTCTGTAAGGTATAGTTCGGGCCAAGGCAGAAAAGAAGGAAAGATGACCTCAACGGAGGTAGGTTACCTTTATTCAGGCAAGGAGGGGTGACAGTTGGCCTAACGGCCAGGCTGAGCATGAGAGGGATCAGGGAGGTGTCATATTTAAAGGGAGGTTTGTGGAAGCAATAAAGGAAAGTTAGTCAGATGATCTCAATGGAGGTTCAGTTCAGTTCAGTTCAGTTGCTCAGTCATGTCTGACTCTTTGTGACCCCATGAATTGCAGCATGCCAGGCCTCTCTGTCTATCACCAACACCCAGAGTACACTCAAACTCATGTGCATCACATCAGTGATGTCATCCAGCCATCTCATCCTCTGTCATCCCCTTCTCCTCGTGCCTCCAATCCCTCCCAGCATCAGGGTCTTTTCCAATGAGTCAACACTTCGCATGAGGTGGCCAAAGTATTGGAGTTTCAGCTTCATCATCAGTCCTTCCAGTGAATACCTAGGACTGATCTCCTTTAGGATGGACTGGTTGGATCTCCTTGCAGTCCAAGGGACTCTAAAGAATCTTCTCCAACACCATAGTTCAAAAACATCAATTCTTCAGTGCTCAGCTTTTTTCACAGTCCAACTCTCAAATCCATACATGACCCCTGGAAAAACCATAGCCTTGGCTAGACGGACTACTGTTGGCAAAGTAATGTCCCTGCTTTTCAATATGCTATCTAGGTTGGTCATAACTTTCCTTCCAAGGAGTAAGTGTCTTTTAATTTCATGGCTGCAGTTACCATCTGCCGTGATTTTGGAGCCACCCAAAATAAAGTCTGACACTGTTTCCACTGTTTCCCCATCTATTTCCCACAAAGTGATGGGACCAGATGCCATGATCTTAGTTTTCTGAATGTTGAGCTTTAAGCTAACTTTTTCACTCTCCTCTTTCACTTTCATCAAGAGGCTTTTTAGTTCCTCTTCACTTTCTGCCATAAGGGTGGTGTCATCTGCATATCTGAGGTTATTGATATTTCTCCCGGCAATCTTGATTCCAGCTTGTGTTTCTTCCAGTCCAGCGTTTCTCATGATGTACTCTGCATATAAGTTAAATAAGCAGGGTGACAATATACAGCCTTGACGTACTCCTTTTCCTATTTGGAACCAGTCTGTTGTTCCATGTCCAGTTCTAACTGTTGCTTCCTGACCTGCATATAGGTTTCTCAAGAGGCAGGTCAGGTGGTCTGGTATTCCCATCTCTTTCAGAATTTTCCACAGTTTATTGTGATCCACACAGTCAAAAGCTTTGGCATAGTCAATAAAGCAGAAATAGATGTTTTTCTGGAACTCTCTTGCTTTTTCCATGATCCAGCGGATGTTGGCAATTTGATCTCTGGTTCCTCTGCCTTTTCTAAAACCAGGTTGAACATCAGGAAGTTCATGGTTCACGTATTGCTGAAGCCTGGCTTGGAGAATTTTGAGCATTACTTTACTAGCATGTGAGATGAGTGCAATTGTGCAGTAGTTTGAGCATTCTTTAGCATTGCCTTTCTTTGGGATTGGAATGAAAACTGACATTTTCCAGTCCTATGGCCACTGCTGAGTTTCCCAAATTTGCTGGCATATTGAGTGCAGCACTTTCACAACATCATCTTTCAAGATTTGAAATCGCTCAACTGGAATTCCATCACATCCACTGGCTTTGTTCGTAGTAATGCTTTCTAAGGCCCACTTGACTTCACATTCCAGGATGTCTGGCTCTAGGTGAGTGATCACACCATTGTGATTATCTTGGTCATGAAGATTTTTTTTGTACAGTTTTTCTGTGTATTCTTGCCACCTCTGAATAAAGTATGGACTTTAGCTAATGATAATGGACAGATATTGGTTCATTCGTTGGGACAAATGGACCCTAGTAATGTTGGCAATGGGGAAAGCTGGCGTGGAGAACACGGGAATCCTACTTTCTAGGTTATCTTTGCAACTTTTCTATAAATCTAACACTATTTTAAAATGAAAAGTTTACTGTGCTGTGCTTAGTTGTGTCCAACTATCTGCAGCCCCGTGAACTATAGCCTGTCAGGCTCCTCTGTGCATGGGGATTCTCCAGGCAAGAATACTAGAGTGGATTGCCACACCCTCCTCCAGGGAATCCCAACCCAGGGATTGAACCCAAGACTCCAGCATTGCAGGTGGATTCTTTACCATCTGAGCCACCAGGGAAGCCCAAGAACGCTGGAGTGGGTAGCCTGTCCCTTCTCCAGAGGGATCTTCCCGACCCAGGAATTGAACCAGGGTCTCCTGCATTGTAGGCAGATTCTTCATCAGCTGAGCTATGGGGGAAGCCCAAAAAGTTTATTACCCACCCCCCAAAGAAAGAGTGCAGCTGAAGTTGTTTCAATGGGTCACAGGAGGGAGGATGGAGGACAGGTTGCAGACCACCTCTCCCCCTCTTCACGGCTTGTACTGCCCCCTTGAACCCCCTCATCTACTGCTCACCCAGGACAGGTATGTGGAGGGAAGCTCTAAATGGCAACACACTGTAAACGTGACTTTAACTCATTCAGTACATTTTAAGAATTACATCTCTCCCCTGGGGACCACTGGGTGCTATTGAATTCTCTGGCTGTTTTCCCATCAGCTAAACACTGTGTGTCTAGCAGTAAAGAACACGTCGGGAAGACTCGGGGCAGGATGGGGACAGTCTGAGAAGAGCAGAACCTGCTTAATTCCATTTGTAACCTGCACTGAAATTCCAAAGCAGCCACTGTCTGTCTCCGGCATCCTTGTTCCCCGAGGAGCCCTCTCCTATCCCCGTGTGAGGGCCAAGGGAGCTGTAAGCAGGGCTGAGCATCCCTAGAGGGGCAGGACTCCAGGTGTGGAATCCTCGGCTGCTTTTCATCCCCCTTTGGGACCTGCCTCCATCCGCCAAGGACTGTCGGTTACCCCACAAGTGGAGGAGGCGCTAGGTGGACTGGCCTGTCATGTTCCCATGAGGACATTCTACCTGTGAACCACTGGGCAAGATACAGCATGCTGGAGCCTTCTCTTATGTTTCTGTTTAAAGAACTGGCTGGATCAACAACACTGCTTTGGGGAGGGAGGCATCAGTGAGGAAATTCTAGAGACTGGATTTTTGTCCCACTAGACTCATATCAAGAAATCCTAAGCTCCAGTGTGACAGTCTCAGGAGATGCCTAGGTCATGGGGGTGGAGCTGCATGAACCGGATTAGGTACCCTATTAAAGAGACCCCAGAGCATGCCTCGCCTTCACTATGGGAACCACGTCCTGATCAGACACTGAATCTGTTGGCACCTGATCTTGGACTTCCAGCCTCAGAACCGTGAGAGAGACAGTGATGCTGTGTATGCACCAGTCCATGCAAAGCTGTGACGGCAGCCAGAGCAGACTGGGACGGGAGGTAACCCTCACTGCGGGAAGCGAGTCCACGGCAGCCTGCCCGTAGCCCTGTCATGGGTATCTGTGCCTCCCAGGCTCCAGCTCAGGAACAAGACCCCGGGAGGCCCGGGGAGACCTCACCTTTCTGCCGAGTGGTTCACAGGTAGAATGTCCTCATGGGAACATGACAGGCCAGTCCACCTAGCGCCTCCTCCACTTGTGGGGTAACCGACAGTCCTTGGCGGATGGAGGCAGGTCCCAAAGGGGGATGAAAAGCAGCCGAGGATTCCACACCTGGAGTCCTGCCCCTCTAGGGATGCTCAGCCCTGCTTACAGCTCCCTTGGCCCTCACACGGGGATAGGAGAGGGCTCCTCGGGGAACAAGGATGCCGGAGACAGACAGTGGCTGCTTTGGAATTTCAGTGCAGGTTACAAATGGAATTAAGCAGGTTCTGCTCTTCTCAGACTGTCCCCATCCTGCCCCGANGTATCTGTGCCTCCCAGGCTCCAGCTCAGGAACAAGACCCCGGGAGGCCCGGGGAGACCTCACCTTTCTGGGGAAGGTTTAAGGCTGCCTCACCTGGCTTCTCCATGTCCTCCGCTGAGAGCTGACTGAGTGGCATTCTGCCTGAATCCCCTTGAACCTTCAAGCCAAGGTATCCTTGTCTTTCTCCTCCCCTTCACACCCTCGCCCTTGGCTCCCTGGTGGATCTGAGCGTTCAGCATCGTCCTGCGCAAAATTCAGGTCCCCTCCCCTGCCAGGACCCCCGGGCCCTGCTCCGCCCACTGCCTGTCTGCAGTATCCCGCCTCTCTCCAGCACCCGGCTTCCCTCCCGAGATCATCTTCTCCATCCTGTGTCTTGCTGGTCCCTTCCCACTCCCTCCAGCAAGAAGCGCAAGACGCTGTCAGCCTTTACGGACCATGTCGGGTCCACACCACACAAGGCAACCCCAGTTTAGGACTCACTGGGCAGGGGAGGGATGGATGTGTGCCATGAAGCACCCCACAAGGGCCAGGCGGCACCAGTATACAGGGACCCAGCAGCAGTTCCAAGGCTCCTGCCGAGCTGGAGAGCCTGCTTGCAGTCAGCTTGATGAGTCAAGGCCCTCCCCAGGCACAGGTCCGTCCGTGGCCTGGCTGACCCTGCTCCTTCCCTTAGACCCCAAGCCAGTCACTGCACCTCCCCATGCCACCCCAGATCCCTACATCCTCATCTCTGCCCTGCTGTCAGCATCAGCCCGAGCCGTGTTCGCAGGTGAGACAGGGATTCTACCCCGAAAGGGCCCAGGACACACTTTGCGGAGAATGCCGAACCATACTGGACAACACTGGCTGTCTCAGGAATTCTGGCTTCCACCAAAGCCGGCAGCATTCTCGGTTTGGGGCAGCTTGCCATGGAGCTGTTGCCGTGTGTGTCTGCTCCTCTCCCAGCNCAGGGATTCTACCCCGAAAGGGCCCAGGACACGCTTTGCGGAGAATGCCGAACCATACTGGACAACACTGGCTGTCTCAGGAATTCTGGCTTCCACCAAAGCCGGCAGCATTCTCGGTTTGGGGCAGCTTGCCATGGAGCTGTTGCCGTGTGTGTCTGCTCCTCTCCCAGCATCAGCTCCAGGGCACCACAGCTCCCCTTCGACCCGCCCTGCCCACCAGCAAACACTGGGCTCACCCCTGCAGAAGGGATTCAGCCCCTTGGGGCACCCGGCAGCTCTCCCAGAGGCCCAAGGTCTGAGCCAAGCACACCTCCGAAACGCCCAGACCCCAGCACATACCTGCTGAGGAAAACGGTCCCTGACTTCGGAACAGCAGTCACTTGGGATGCTGTGAACTAACAAATCCAAAGGCACAGCCCTCCTCTCAGGCAGGGGACAGCGAGGGGCCGGACCACACCCTGCCTTCACTCACATACGCAAAAGTAGTTCTGGAAATAGGGACACCGCCCAATGACAGATGAGCAGATAGACGGAATGTGGTACATCCATGCAACAGAGTATTTTGCAGCCTTATAAGGAGAGGAAATCTTGTCACCTCTCACCACACACATGAACCTGGAGGACATCATGCTGAGAGATGAAGCCAGTCACAGGAGGACACACCCCATGTGATTCCACTGGCACCCAGAGCGTCAAGTTCACAGAGACAGAAAGCAGAAGGGCTACTGCCAAGCTGGGGGCAGGGGAGGGGGTCATTGGTGAACAGGTATAGAGTTTCCGTTCTGCCAGATGAGATGGTGGCGATGGCTGCACAAGAATACGATTGCATTTAATGCCGCTGGGCCACACACCTGAAGGCGGTGCAATGGTGAGTTTTGCGTTATGTGCCTTTTACCACCCTGTCTTTTAAAGCGTGCCCACTGAGCCGCCACCATGCGGGGGGCACTGTCGCGGGCACTGATTCGTGACACAGCAGCAATCAGAGTCCCTGCTATCAGGACGCTCACACAGGGAGTAAACAAAACCACAAGGAAGCCCGGCGGCGCTCACGCCTAGTCACACGAACGTGGATCAGCACGCAGGCCACGGTGCTGCCCAAAGGCGATACGGTAAAGACAGTGCTTCCGGCGAGGGGCTGGGACTCGCGCGAAGGCCACCAGGGGAAGTGCTTTTTGGGGGCGAGGTCTTCATGATGGGGGTTCCCTGGTGGCTCAGAGGGTACAGAATCCACACGCAATGCAGGAGACCCAGGTTCGATCTCTGGGTCAGGAAAATCCCCTGAAGAAGGGACTAGCTACCCACTCCATTATCCTTGCCTGGAGAATTCCATGGACAGAGGAGCCTGGCGGGCTACAGTCCATGGGGTCGCAGAGAGCCAGACACGACTGAGCGACGAACACACGCTGCGTGATGGGATGGAACCGGCCAGTGAGAGTCTGTGTCCAGAGCTCACCCCAGAGACCACAGACAACATAAAGGCCACCAAGGGGCTGCTCAGAGAGGAGGGCAGAGAGCAGAGGGGAGGGGGGAGGTTCCAGGGCCTTCATACCAAGGATTTGATTCCCTGCACGATGGAAAGTCGCCGCAGGGTTCTGAGCATAGAGGAGATACAGGCTGGCTGTGCACCCCAGACGCCCCATTCCCAGTCACCCCAGCACCCTGACATCCCCCCTCTCCCATGAAGCTACACGCCCACAGTGCTGGCCCTTAGGGGTTCAGGTTTGTTCCATCCAGTCCCCTGAGGAGCACAGCCATGGACCCTGGCGGCCAGCCTCCAGGAGCCCTGCTCTCCCTAAGAAGGAGCCCACGGAGGCATCTGCCCCTCCCTCGTGGGCGCCCTCCTCTCCACCACTCCCGGCTCCCTTCCCCAGAGCCTCCAGGGGCCTCGCACCGTCCTTCACGGGGGCTCATACCTTGGAGATGCTAGCATTGCCCCCACCACTAACCAAACAGGGGCATCTGACCCCAAAGCACTGGCTTCACAGACTTCCAGTGGCAGCTGAGTGGGCCTGACACATGGTCTCTGCTCCATGAGATTTCCAAGAAAAGTTTCATCAAAACCATGGCTGCCCTGACACACGCCGTCCCAAGACAATTTTTTTTCTTTCTGACTTTATGAAATGGCTACTAGCAGATTATTTTCAATTTCAGGAGAAGAAGAGTCCCATGCCCTGTGGCTCCTAAGCGCCCCAAGGGCCCAGGGTCCTCCTGGCCCTCAGCCTCTGACCAGACTGACACCCCTCAATGCCAGATGCTTCTTTAGGGCACCATTCTGAAGACCCTACCTGTGGTGAGTTCAGTAAGGCTCACCTCCAAGTCCCCAGACCTGCACCCCAGATCACCCACAGTGGCCTTAAAACTAGAATGTGGCAACTAAACTCCAGAGTGCCTGCAAGATCACTTTTCAAGCTGGTGGTGACACAGCCGAAGCCTTTAAACAGTCTGTGGACGGAGGATGCAGTGCCCACAGCAGCGTTCCTACCCCATTGCCCTGGCCCTCAGCAGGCACACTGTCAGTGAGGCTGCTGCTGCATCCGTGAACACCTGCAGAGGGGAAGGAGAGACGGCTGCTCTGAGCCTCGTGGAGGATGATCATCTGGGCAGGAGGAGGTGGACCTGGAGCCCAGGTTGCCACTGCCCCGGAGAGGGGGTTCTCTGGGTGCTGAGGGCAGGCCAAGTGCATCCCCGAGAGGACTTGCTCCCAGCATGGCATCACATGCCCTGGGCAACTCTCTGACCGCCCAGACTCCTTATGCCCTTGGCTCCTCCCAATCCTGGCAGACGGAGGCCCGGCCAGGTCACAGAGCCACTGCAGGTCTGCGGTGCGGGCTCTGCACCGTGACTTCAGGTGGCCTGGCACCTNGTGGCATCACATGCCCTGGGCAACTCTCTGACCGCCCAGACTCCTTATGCCCTTGGCTCCTCCCAATCCTGGCAGACGGAGGCCCGGCCAGGTCACAGAGCCACTGCAGGTCTGCGGTGCAGCTCTGCACCGTGACTTCAGGTGGCCTGGCACCTCGAGGGGGAGTGGTGGGCAGGCCTGAGTCCTGGCTGGCTCCTGGGCAAGCGCCCTTTGGGCCAGGAGAGCACGTTTTCATTCCATTCAGTGCAAGTCGACAAGATCCCCGAACATCTGCTACATCCCATACCCTGCACAGGGGACAGGAGGAGAGTGCCCTGCGGGCAGCACGATCCGGTCCTCACGGACTCTTGCACCCACTCAGGGCACATGCTGGCTGAGCTCAGAACAGACGTTCCCTGGAAGGACACCCACCCTCAAGCCCCAACTTCTTCCAGGAGGAGCTGGAGGCCACAGAGGGCTTGGCTGTGAGATGCTGGAAGACAGGGCCCCTGCATTTGCCAAAACTCACATCCCAGGAGCCAGAGCTTCTGACTGAGGCTGAAGTGGCAACAGGGAGGGGAGACCGCATTGGCAGCTCCAAGGGGCAGGGCCCGGCTTCCCTAGTGACTCAGCGGTAAAGAGGCTGCCTGCTAATGCAGCAGACTCAGGTCGACATGAGTTCAGTCCCTGGATCGGGAAGATTCCCTGGAGAAGGAAATGGCGACCTGCTCCAGTATCCTTGCCTGGGAAGCCCCATGGACAGAGGAGCCAGGCGGGCTACAGTCCACGGGGTCAGACACAACTGAAGCGACTAAACAACAACGAAGGGGCGGGGCCGGGCTCGGAACCAGATTCTCTTCCTGTAGGGAAGGCTGGAGGGTCACGGCGCTTCAGGGAGGCCAGTCTCACGGTAAGCTACCCACCACACACATCCTAGCTACACAACACACACCCCAACACCCACACCAGCACAGGCAGCACACACATCTCCACTAACACATGCATCAAC
>SJYX01013237.1:104573-131988 GCA_006410675.1 Oreotragus oreotragus | reverse complement strand
GCAGACCACAAATGTTCAGATGCACACTGGCCTCCAGACACACAACCATGACTGTGTGCTGGATGCACTATTCCCAGAAGCTATGGGCAATTTGAACCTGCTAATTCCCCTACACCCACAACAGCAGACTCGGCTAACCTGCGTCTTCCCTGGGGCCACCCTAGGGAGGTCCAGGACAGCGTGACAGCCCAGGACATCCACTTTGCGCTGCCAGTGTGACGTGGCCGCTTGATTAAGTTTTTAGTGCCACCAGGAACAACAACAAAGAATCCGCAGCCCCTCCTCTGGAAGGGTCCCCAGATGACAACGCTGCCTCCTAATTTACACCTCGGAGGACAGTGCTGACCAGGGAGGAAGAGCAGAGGTCCTCCTCTCTTTCTCTTCCTCTACCCATGGGGGAGCCCTCTCTCCTCCAGAAAGAGTTGGCGGGTGGGGAGAGCTGAGAGCACGCATCCACTAGACAGTCCTGGCTGTGCCAGCCCTGAGCCTCTGCCCCTCAGCCCATTCTCTGGCCCACCACCCACACCCAGGCCCCCTTCCACCACCGGCCTGCAAAAGAGAGCAAGGAAATGGAAACGGGCTGGCGAGAGTGATGGAGTTGGGAGGGAGGCGGAAACTGAGCCTCAGGCAGGCTGCACGGGAAGACAGCCGGTCCCCCAGGTCACCAGACTGTGCTCCAGGGGCCCATCCTCTCGGCCTCGGGCCTCCAGGGGCACTCAGGGGACACAGCCACGGGACCCTGGTGACTTGCTCTACATGTGATCTTGAGTAGGGGTTTGGTGGGGGGGCGGTCCCTGCTACCAGAGCTTTGGGCAGTCACTTTAAGTCTAAGCATGGCACTCCGGCTGGGTCCCAGTCGAAACTCAGCACAGCCGAGCAAGCACTGGGCCATTCCCTTCCTTGATTCTTTTCTGGAAAGATACAAAGACAGGGAAGGAGTATTCATCTGGGCTTCCCACTGTGGGTGAGGGCCAAGCTCCCATCGGCCAGTATGAAGCAGAGCTGGCAAGCAAGACTTCTGCGTTCGGCTGTGTGCACCCCATCCCCAGCATGACCAACAGTGGAACTAAAAAGCAAGAGGACAGACACGGGTTGGAATCTCAGCTCCACCACTTCCTAGCTTTGTAACTCAATACAGCATCTCCTCCATACAGTTTACATATCTGACACCCTCTCCTCTGCCAGACCACAGGCTCTGAGACACAAGCACAGAGAGGCTAAGGAGCCCTTGCTGGGTCACCCAGCTCCTAAGGGCCAGCACTGGAGCCCAGCCCATGACCACCACGCTCTCCCCTGCGAGGTCTGCCCCAAGGAGGGGAAGAGCAAACCCTCAGCTGCACTGAGTGAGGGGCCCTGGAGGCACCCCCTAGTGGCAGGACCCCTCCTGCAGGGCATGGAGGCCTCACACAGGGACAGCGGGTGGGAAGGCGCCCTGAGGACAGGAGCCAGGAGGGTCTTCCCAGCCCCGCCATCCACCAGGCACATGAGGCCCCTCAGAGATGACAGGGCCTCGCCACCTGCTCGAGGGTCGAACACAGACATCAACAAGAAATCCCCAAATTCCCAACTGTGCAAACCCTAGTTCTCTGCTCAGCGGATGAGAACCTTGAAAGTTACCCACAGGCCAGTGAAACACCGGGAAGGGAGAGGAGAGGAGGGGAAAAACAAGATGAAAGGGGTCTCAGAGCCTTCTAGACTCCCCTACCCCCTCTCCCTCATGAGGAGGAGAACGCCCAGGCCCCGGGGAGGGGAGCGAGCTGCTTGAGTAGCCCAGCGGGGCGGGTAAAGCCTGCCCGTGTAGGCGGCCAAGCTCTGGCCGAAGTCTGTGCTCTACTAGGAGTCGTTTCTTAAACATTAGAAAACGCACTTGTCTCTGGGTTAATAGCCAGGCTTGTGACCTTTTAATTCACAGAAAATAAAGGGCAATTGAGGTCTGATGTGTACCAGAAGAAATTGTTTCCACTCATTCTCATAGTGGGTCTGTATTTAGTTCATGATCCACCACCCTAACAGAAAAATGGCACTCTCTGTAGGGCCCAACCTCAACTGATGCTGGACATTTTAACATATGAGGTGGTACAGCTCCCCAGATGACTCACCTGGTCCTGGTTCTGAAGTCAGGTCGGCTTGGATAAAATGCAGAGAGCATCCTTCCCAGTGTGGGTCTGACAAACTCTCACAGGCTCGACCTGCAGGGTCCCAACAAGAACCCACACTCCACCTGACACCTGACTCATGACCTCCACCTGCCCGTGAACCACAGGGTGGTCAGGGGCAGGTGAGCTGGAGCAAGGAGCCTGCCTCTCGCTCCCTGGTGTGGAGCTCCACCCTGACTTCCTGCTGCCCCCTTCAGGGCAGCCCCTCACCCCACCCCCCGTGTCGAGGGACCGGCTGCCAGGACACACAAACCACAAAGCTGCAAGTCCTCCAAGAGCTCCCATCTGGCTCACTTCTTGGCCTGAGGGGCCCTCCTCAAAAGTGGCGGCTGGACTCTCGGCCAGGGCCTTTTCAGCAGCAAGAAAACTGCCATTCACATCCAGGGAGAGAGAGGAGAGCCAGTCACAGTGGCTGAGCTGGGGTGCCTCCCTGGAAGTCCCTGGGTTGGCCAGGTTCCACAAAGGGAAAGAGTTACCTGCCACAGGAGCTACTGAGGTGACTGGGGTGGTTCTGCCACCGTTTCAGGTCCCTTGGGAACAAATGTGGGCACCAAGGCACGTGGGTCTCCTCCAGGCACTTGGGCATCAAGGTGCAAGGGCTGCCCCATGCACCTACCCATCTCTGATTAGGATTTGCTGGCTGCCAGGCTCAGGGCCTCTAGACACTATGACTTGTCCCTACTCACCCTTGCATTCCCAGCACCTAGCACGTGGCTCGGGGTTCAGAACCTACTTAATAAGCATTTGTCCTTGAATGAACAAATGATTTAACGAACAAACCAACAAACAAATGAGTTTATGAAAGAACAAATGAGTCACAGGGTTGCTTGGTGACAGACAACTACCTGGCTTGAAGGAGACAGATTTCAGTATTACCTTGGGAGGAACTTTCTCAGTAAACTCTCTAGTACTGGAAGAAATGGCCTCAAGACATGGCATCCTGCTGGGTAATACACAGCTGCAGCCTGCGGGCTTCCATCCTATGACTTAAGATTCCACTGCGAGGAGGTCCACTTCCGGAAACAGGGAACATAGTACTTATATGAAGCATTTATAAAAGTATAGCTATTCCTGAAGAACAGGGGTGCACAAAGGACAGCCCATGGGCCAAATCCTTCTGTCACCTGGCTTTGTAAATAAAGTTTTATTGGAAACCATCAAGCACTGCATTTATGACAGAATTGAGTAGTTACGAAAGAGCCCGCATAACCTACAACACCTAAATTTTTTGTTACTTGGACCTTTACAGAAAGAGTTTGTTGACCTCTGTGCTGAATATTCAACTGCAAAAAATATGTGACATATATTTAAGTAAAAGCTGGACCATACAGAAGTCTGTAATGTCATATTTTTGGGTGTGTGTGAAATACATCTTTCAGGGCACAAAAAGGACTGGGAGAAAATGGACTAAAATGTTTGCAGTTGTTATCTCTGAGTGGTAAGGGCACATATATTTTTAAATTATTTTATTTGTATTTATCTGCATTTTCTCAATGTCCAAGATAAACAAGAATTAATTTATAGTAAGAAAAAAAATAATGTCATTAAACAACAAAAATAGCAACAAAGAAGTCAGTAAATGGCCCTCTAGGAAGAGACCAAGTGGCTGGGGTTTGAAGGTCACTCCAACAGGACATTTCAGAGGGGGTCAGGCCCCGTTTGGGAACGGATGCATGCTGCCAATGCTCTCCTACACAGGGATTATTTTATGTCACAGAGCAGCTTTGCTGAAGGATCACTTCAATTTTTCAAGGCAAATTACTTTAAAAAAAAGAACCTAAAACACCTATTTTAGCAACAAATTTAACAAAATATATTTAGCAATAAAGAGAAGCATGTATCTGTCTTGGTCTTCAAGGAAACAACCACTGCACACATTTTATGTTGAGCTAAACATAAGCAAGTTGGAAAATTTCCAAAATGCCTCTCAAGATGATTGAAGACAACCGAGGGTGTCCAAAAACCACGGTGACAACCACCAAGCTAAGAGTTTGGGGACATTACTTTAATGAAGAGATGAGCGCGCCATGAAGGGGACCTGTCTCATCATACATCAAATGGCTTTGGAACTGAGGTCAAACCAGAGGAAAGAAACTGGTGTCCACCCAAGTCCCAACCCAGCAAGACGCCTCCCCGGGGGAGAGAATGGACCCTCTCTGGCATTCACAGCACCCAAGGCCCAGAGTAAAACAGCATGATCACCCCAAGGTGTGCCCTGCTCCCAGCAAAGGCTGAAACATGACCCCACCCCTTAAAAGCAAGTGACAAGGCATCAAAAGCCAACCCACCCACCACCCACTTCCTTCTGTCAATACCTGGCTGGGCATCCCCAAAGGATGGCTGGCCCCACCAGAGAGTCAGCTTGTCCTGTGCCTCCCATAGCCCACCGACACATGCCCCACGCCACACAAAACCCCAAGGCTGACAGCAACGAAGACGCGGGTCCCACAGGCAGCCAGGCCCTGGACAGCCTTCCCTTGGTAGGAGAGAACAGACCCAGGCACCCGAATTCCACCCACCACCGCCTCTACGAACAGCACAGCTCCCTTTGTGACTTGGCCCACCCATCAGGGAGCTGCAGGGAGTGTTCAGACATGCACTGTTTTGGAGTTCTGCGGCCTGTTTTGAAGATGTGGATCAAGGAGAGGATGGCAGCAAATCTCTGTGCTTAGCTCAGCCCTGTCTGTCACAAGCCAAGCCCCCCAGTTCCCCATTCTGCCTCCCCAGCACATGTTAGAGGCAATGTATTCACCTCTTAGATTATATTAACAAGCTCCATTATTACAGAGTTGTCTCGGTAACTAACCAGGAATGTCCTAGCTGGCTCCACACGTTTGCACCCACAGCATACCAGAACTTAGGTGAAAACAGTAAGCAAAATGCAATACAAGATAAATAAATGGAAATACAGCTCCAGGAAATTGAGTGCACTCCTGACAAAAAAGCTACACCAGATATGGCTCAGAATTCAGTGGAGGGGCCCAGCAGAGTGAAAATCCACGTGCACAGCAAGGAAGACCTGCTTTAGCTACCCAGCTCCTAGGGGACCCCCAAGCCCTGCTCAGGTGCCTCGCTGCTCAGGTTCTGCCCAAGAAAAAAGGCCCAAAACTCTGCCCAAGACCTGTTCCCCTGAGCTCCTTTGCAAGGGCCCACAGCTTTCTGAGAAGGGGTTTCCAGATGGCGCCTGGCGGCAGCAGTGCCAAGCTCCACAGCTTAAGTAAATGTTGCCGTCGCCCCGTCCTGCCAGGAAAAGGCAAGGGGGACCCACGGCTCTTCTCAGCTGCTGCGACGCTTGCTTCCTGGAGAGAACAGAGTCCCCACCACCTGCCCTGCACCCTGGTGGAGAGCCCCCTTTCCTCTGTGTTTGCGAGCTTCACTGCCCCTTTCTACATGCCAGCCCAGTCCACACGGGTGGGGGATGAGCTGTCAGATGCCAACAGAGGAGAGGAAAGTGAGGAACCCAGAAGGGCAGCAAGCAGGCCCAAGGGTCGCAGATGGCAAAGGTTCCAGCCCAATCATCATGAATTTGGGACGTTTGCACAAATCCAATCTCCTGATCTCTGCAGGTGTTTCTCCACCCCTACCATCAACGCTCCAAAACAGCCTGACAGTTATGGGAGTTAAGGCTCACTTCTCTTCCGGCCTCACATGCTCAGAACGCTCCCAGCATGGGTCTCTCCCGGGTCTCCCTCCATTTTCCACCTCAACATCCCAAGTATCCCAGAGGCTTCCCCCAGAATCCAGGGGAATCCTGAGGGCCAGTGAAACAGGAGGTTTACTGAAGCCTGTACCTGTCTCCACCCCGGAAACATCAGCACTAACTCCCAAAACCTCCTCTAGAGGAGGGCAGAGCCAGGCACTGGCTGAGGTGGAAAGCGAGGAAGACTCCCTGCTTTACCCGCTCAGGAGTGCGCGTCTCATAACAGGCACAAAGCTTCATGCCAATGAAGGGGTTCAAAGGCACAAGAGCCCGGTGGAGAAGGGATCCGGCGAACAGGAGGACCCCAAGGTGCTCCCCAAACAGAGACAGTTCCCACTCTGTAGGAGCGGCTGCTGGCAGTGCTGACACGTTGAGCCTACGTTCCCAGGAGCCTGAGAAGCAATAGCAAGAGAGTGGGTGGGTGAAAGGCGGCTCCAGGCAGCTCACGACACATGCTTTGGACCAACAAGCAGAGGCCACGCTGTGGCTATTTGCAAAGCAAACCTCTAATTCCAAGGTGGTGGCCAACCTGAGCGTGAACCTCCCATTCCAGCTAGCAGCAATCACGCACCTAATGCTTCACGCTCCGTTTTGAACACTAACTGCTTAATTCTTTGCCTCATTGTAACCTGTCCTTTTGCCTGGAAAATCCCATGGACGGAGGAGCCTGGTGGGCTGCCATTTATGGGGTCACACAGAGTCGGACGCAACTGAAGCAACTTAGCAGCAGTAGCAGCAGCAACCCGTCCTTAGCTAATCTGTGTTTTTCTTATTATCATTAAATTTAGGTTTAAATGAACGTTTGTTGCTTGTATTAACATGCATACAGAAGGAGCACACCATCGTGGATACGCGGGGCTTCCTGAGTTCTCGGGCAGGGGCGCAGCATCCCTAAGAGCACAGGAAGGGGACCTGAAGGTGGGCAGAGCGAGGCAAGGCAGCTAAAAGCATCAGGGCTCCAGTGATCCTGTGGTAGGAATCAACCCCCTGGACAGAAGATGGTGTCCTGGGAATCTGGGAGTCCTTGGGAATGAAGAGGAAAGAGGCTTTGCTTCTGGGATCCTGTGTCACACATCTTTTATATCACACTTCCTATTTGAAGACTTTTAGACCCAGTATGATTTCTCTCTTTCTGAAATGCTAAGTGACAGCGCCATCGGGCAGCCCTGTGGAAGTGGGATTTACAGCTCCACGCAAAGGGATGAGAGAGGCAGCCAAGGCCCCAGAGTGGTACTGAGCGTTCCCAGGCTCAAGACAATCAAAGGGCACAGAGTGACTGGAAGTTTATAAAAAGGAGCTGCTGTCAGGCGTCCAGCCCCCTTATAGGAGACAGGCAAGGTGAACCAGCATCTGAGGGCTCTTGTTCCCAGCTCCAGCACCATGCCAAGTGGGTGGACCACCTCCAGTCCCAGCAGAAAGGTGGGAGAGCAGAGGGAGCCCACTGGACCCCTGACCCCTGCCCCGTCGAACAGAAGTCTGGCCAGCCTACTACCCAGGCTGGGCCAGCTCCCGGGAGGCAGGGCCCACCAGCATCTGCCCGGCCATGGCTTCGGCACACACAGCCGAGCCCCTGTAAATCTCCACAAACAGGGCGGCCGCCTGCACACTCTTCCACGTCGGGACGGAAAAGCTGCATATGGCGCTCGGTTTTAACAGCTGAGCTTTAAAAAAGTGCAGCTTTTCATCTCACTGAACCAGCTCCCAAATTAAAGGGTGGGGGAGGGAGAGAGAGGAGGCAGGAAAAGAGAAGCTGGAGTGGGCAGGGGGAGCCTTCCACGCTAAAGATCTTATAAGGAATTTCAGACTAGTATCTGCTCCAAAGGTCCCTCTGGAAAATGAAATCATAGTCCCTGTTTGTCGTCCCCAAGTTTACTAATTTCATCCTTTAAAAAATAACTTTTTCTTTTTTCTGCTTTTAATAAAAATGAAGGAGTCTATCACTGAAGAAATCACTCACATGCCTTAGATTGGGTTAACAATTTTTAAGCAAATTTGTAAATGGGATTATTGTTTTCCAAAGTTCCGCTTAGCAAAGAGATTAGTGGCCACAATGCCCAGGGGGCGTCCCCTGGTCTTTTTAATTCCCTGCCTGGAGGTGGAAGGTGCTGGGAGAGGAATGGGAGGGAGAAGCCTGATACAGGGCAGTTTTCCTGGAAACTTTTACTTTCTGTTTCCTCTGCTGATAATGACTGTCTTCACTCTGCAGCCAGACCCCCTCTCCTCTCCCAGCCCCCTGTTGCTGCCTGCCATCCCCGAGCTCCAGTATAAAGTTTGGCTTTTGCAGCAGGAAGCAGCTGGGCCAAGCAACCAGCGAATGATAATGACCTCAGAAATCTGCTGTTCGCTCGGCAACAATAGGGTGCTCAGTCTACTGGAAAATTGTGTTCATCAGCTAACTCTGCTCAGTTACTAATTGACATTGCCAAATATTTTAAGAACAATTGGAATGCACAAGCAAAAAAAAAAAAAAAATTTGAAGATCTTAATCCTCAGACTTAAAATTTTTTTTTCTTTTTTTTCCTTCTTTCAAGTGCCCAGATTTGTTTGTGTAGAGCAGGCAGTGGTTATCATGAATGGGGGCAGGGAGGAGGAGCCACATGAGAAAAAGAGGTGGAAAAGAAAGAAAATCTATCATATCACTATACACCCGATGTAAATGCAGGGGAGCCCTGGATAAAGGCCTTTGATGCTGTGGTCAATGAGCCAGCACAGGATGGAGACCCAGCATTTCAGGAATGTGGCTCCGGCAACAAGAGAAGAGCCCCCAAGGCTTCCAGCCCAGCTGATCAAATAATCCTTGTCCATCACAAAATATCCTATCAGAAGTAGTAGGGGTTAACAGTATTTTTATCTTCGAATCTCTTCCTGCCTGGCTTTCCATTGATCACGTAACTTAGCCGACTTTATTTAATGAACAGAGGGTCAACGCATTCAATTACCCCTTTCCCACCATCAACACTTCAATTAGCCCCTCTCCAAAATTATGGAGAATGCAGAAGGTAACTGCCCTGTTGGATATAATGAACAGTATCGTTTCTTAGTACATTAAGTTTTAATTATTCTGAGCGTGATTTCCAAAGCAAAATCTAGAGAAACAGAACTTTGGTTGTCTTCTGATTCAGGCTAAGGCTAGAATCGGAGCGCAGCCTTAGCTGAGATTTTAGGGAAAGATACAGAGATTAATGTTGTCGGAGAGTCTGCACGCGAGCCAGAAATGAGGGAGCATCAAAACACCCGCCCCGCTTTCTAAATGTCATAAAAGAGTAAAATTTTTAAGCTTTCCAAACAGTCTCCCTTTGCATTGTGAAACACGGAGGCAGAAATGACATCTACTATGGTGTGAAATTAGTGGTAAGACAAATCAACGACAACAAATAAAACAAAGGGGAAAGATGGGGAAGTGATCTGCGTGACTAGTTTTGTCCATTTTCTGTTAGAAAATATGACCTCTCCATTTGTCAAAGGTCCTGGTTTTCGCAGTTGATCTTAAGCTTGGTTCTCAGCAGTTTGGAGAACCAAAGAGCAAACACATTTTCTGGTTCACTGGAATCATTTTCACATGTTCACTGATTCAAACATTCTTTTGCTCACATAACAAACAGCTGCATCCCACATTAGCCTAGCCAGTGACAGTCGCCCATCTCGGCAATAACTGTTTGATTGCAAACTTGACCCCTTCTTCGTCTCGGTCTGAGCAAGACATTTTTAAACAGCCACTCCGGTCCAATCCTCCTTTGCAAAGAATTACATCTGATAACAAAGGACGTCTCTGCCACTCATTGTAAGCCTTCTTCTGGAGATCTGTTCTAAGAGGCTCTCTGTAAAAAGGTTTTTTATGATGAATTCAGAACTACTATCATGTTAAGAGCAGCGATTTATAAAGAAGAATTCATTGGTTAAGATCTGAAAAAATAGTTTCTCAGGCCCTACTGACCCAGTTTTCAACAAAAAAAAGAATCAAGTGATGCAAATTAAGTTTTGCGACATTGTTATGCAGTCTGAGAAATTTGTAAAACCGTGTTTTTGCAGTTATTTCTTAATAGAAGCCTTAATAAGTACTTCTTTCTTTACTTAAGGGCTTAAAGATTTTTTTCTCCCCTTCACCTTGCAGGTTTCTCTCTAACAGGTAATAATAAAATACCTATTGTGTCGAGATTTTTATTTAAATGCTTATTTTAATCGCACTTTATACAAATCAGACTTGTTAGAAATAAGAGGGAAGACTAACCCGATTTGGTTAAGGGTCCTAATCCCAGGAAAACTTGAATGGCCCAGGCGTGCAACTGATTTAGGCTGCATATTGGTATGCCATCAATTTTCCTACTTAGTCAGAAAATTATGAAAGGGTCTAATTTGAATATGAAGAAAACAAAGAAGTCAACCAGAAATGAAAGAATCAGTATTCACAATTGTACGATACTTCAATGAGGAAAATAAAAGTGAGAAGATAACCACAACTCAAGTACAATTCTCCTTTGAGTCCCAAGCCCGGTTGCTTCTTTTAAGCAAAATGGACTTCTTTCAACAGAGTATTTAGAGATTTGGAAACAACAGAGATAGGAATAGCATGAGGCTATCACTTGGCCAGAAGGTGAGAAAAACACGGTAAACACGTCATTAATAGAGCCGAACATTTGGTGTCGGAATATTCTGCTGAGACCTTTTCATTTCAGCGGGGCTGGGAGACGGATGAAAATCTGTCAGTGTTAACTCCACGTCACTCCAAAAAGTTAGGAAAGCCAGTCTGTGCTCTGCTTTCTGCCCCAGAAAGGTCCCCAAATCCAAAAACCGTGAGATGACACTCTCCAGGAGAGGGGACCTCCTCACAGGAGGCTGGAAGGAATCTGTCCTGACAATGGGACGCCTGGCACTTTGCTGCCTTTCCTGCACAAAGATCCACCTCAGAGCGCTCGCCATCAGGCAGTGAGTGACATTGGAGAACCGTTGCCTTGCAAGTTCTGGGCGGTGGTCACTCCCGGCAACGTGGCCTAGCCCTCCGTGGTGCTCCTCAGACGCTTCCAGAGTGTCTCAGCAGAAGTGAACTGCAAACGAGGCTAGGACTCCAGGAGTAGACAGTGTGTTTCATGGGTGTTTAAGCAGCGGCATTAAGTGCTATCGGAATCTCTGGAATGTGCAGCGCAGATTTATGTGTCTTAACAATTCTTTACTGGTTCGTAATAAGCCAGCGGACTCACACTTTATTTTAATACTAATTTTGTCCTAGAAGAAGGGAATACTGATGCATGACAAGAACAACACAGCTAAGCTGGCATCTACTTAATAAGTGTAGCAGTGAATTGCCTCCAATACTGAAATATTTATCGAAACTGAGAAGGGAAAAAAAAAGAAAAGGGGAAAAAAAACTTTAAAAATGACCCTCACCAGGGTGTTGCCACATCTTTAACAGTGGGCAATGCAGTGCCTTGAGGTGCCTCAAACTGTCTTTCATTTTCTAGACTTAATGGCTGATTGCAGAAATCAATGTTGCCATTAGTAACAGGGTATTTGTTATGGCATGATTTCCTCTGTTGTTAGGCTGCAGAATGATTACAGTATTAGCGAGATGCTTTCTTTATAAAGGGCTAGAGATATAACTTTCAATTTACTATCCATTAGTAAGGGGCTTTGGAAATATGGATGAAGGCAACAAGCTTACCTGCTGTTAGGTAGTGATTTTAATTTAGCTGTCTTAGGATAGTGGGATTTTTTTTTTTTTCTTTTTTTTTTCCCCCCTCAAACTGGGCCAGGAAGCTTCAGCATTTCACAGACATTTTGATGACAGATTTTCTGCTTTGCTATTTTAGACCCCAAAGCTGTATCGCCCGTGTAACACAGTACAATTTAAGACATGAAGTCGCGCATCTGTGTTGCAAACCTATGTGCTTTTCCAAACCATCAGAGGAGAATGGTGTGGTTCTTCAGGTTATAGACACATGACAGGTGAACCGAGCTGTACTTTTGGAAGGGGACTGGAGACAGGTTTGGTCTAAAGAGAGACAGTGCAAGGCCCAAATGAGACAATTATGGGCATACAGTTGGGGGCACAGATCGTGAAGGTCTGAACTTACACAATCACATCCATGGATGGAGCCAAACGGCAGCTCCTGGGGTCCTGAGGCAATGGCAGATGGTGGTCAGGGAACGAAATGGGGCCAGGCAATCTCAGGGGCAAGGTAGGCTATGCCGGCTGGCAAACATACCAACTGGCCACCTCTCCACCACACGGGAGAAGGACTGACTTACTTTCCTGGTGGCCAGGGCTCAAGGGAAGGTCACAGAGCTGAAATGACAGCCTTGTCTTGAGGCAGGGCCGACAGGCAAGGTCCACACAGCACCAGGACCACACTGCAGTGACCTCAGGGCTGACCCTGAAGGGGAGCGAGGCCGCCTCCCCACTGAGGCCAGCACGGACTCAGGCCCCGGGGTAGGGAGAACCCTGGCTCCAGCCACTGTTCCCCATCTCCCCCAGCAACCTACCTGAGGAGGACGGCGAGGAGGGGTGCGGGCTGTCCTCCTGGGCGCTCCCGGTCTGCGAGAGCCCGCCTCCGACCCCGCTCTCCTCGGTGACGTTGGAGGAGCCGGGCGTGGTGGAGCGGCTCACCGACTGGGACTCCTGGTCGCTGCCCGAGCCGCGCCGCTCGTCGGGGCCCCCGTGCAGCCCGTCCTCGTCCCCCTTGCGGTCCCTCTTGTGCACGCGGGAGTGCACGACCACCTGGTGGTAGGTGCGGAACACGCGGCCGCAATCCGGGCACTCGGTGGGCTTCTCCTTCAGGCTCCCGGGACCCTGCAGGCTATACTCGAGAGCCTGGTTGAGCCCGTGTGACAAAAAATCCCGACTGCCTTCTAAAGGGTCGAGCTTATTTGGCAGGTCTCTCTGATTGCCCACTTTAGTGCTGTGAACCAAATCAGCAGGCATTTTCTGCTTGGAGCCATCTGCTCCCACTAACACGTACTCCCGCTTCTCCTTATCAAACAGAACTCCGGCGTTTGCCAAAGCGTCTTCGTGGTTGCGCTGTAGCTGGTGCTCTTTAGACAAGAAGCCGTGTTCCATGGCCATGCCCCTGGCCATGAGCTGCCAAGCCTGGTAGCTGTTCACGGGGTCCATCTCGGCAGCCTTGGCCGCCGCCTGCAACCGCTCGATGCAGCTGGATTTCAGCGGTGGCACCAGGTTGAGGCATCCTAGGAGGGAGTGCTTGTCGCCCTCAGGGACACCGTGGGCCATGCTGGAGATGGGGGTCAGCAGCTTCCCCACCACCTCCTTCTCTTTCAGGGGCAGCTCGCCTTTGCTGTAGAGCTGGGTGGGCTCGCTCAGGCTGGCTTTGTCTGCGGCCATGAAGCCGCTCTGCAGGCAGGAGAGATACCTGGAGTACAGGTTGGCATGGGCCTCTTGGGACATGCCGCCCATGGGCACAGGCACCTCGGGGTCGCTGGGGGACTTGCTCTTCACGGACAGCTTGTTGAGGTGGACCTTCATGTGGTTCTTTAGGAACCAGGGCTCTTTGAAGCGCCGGCCGCAAATCTGGCAGCAGTGCTCGAAGGAGTCCTTGTGCTTCCGCATGTGGCCCTTCAGGAACCACGCCTGGCTGAAGACTTGCCCGCACACCTCGCAGCGGAACTCGTTGGCCGACTGCTCCCCGCCGCCACTGGGGCCCTGGCCCTGGGCCGACTCGGCCGTGATGTGGGCCTTCTCCACGTGGCTTATGAGCTCCTCCTCCTGCGAGGCGGCGAAGTCGCACAGCGTGCACTTATAGGGCTTGTGCAAGATGCGGATGTGGCGGTCTAGCTCCTCCCGCTTCTTGAACTTGCCCTTGCAGAAGGTGCAGCGGAAGCCAGCGGCGGGGGCCACTGCATCCTCCTGCACGCTGGCCGGCTTGGGCGAGGGCACTGGGTTGGCCGCGTCGGGCACGCTGTGGTTGGTGGGCAGGGCCAGGTTGCAGGCGGCCAGCGGGGCCTGCTGGGCGTGCGCCAGGGGCTTCAGGTCTGGACGGGGCTGCAGCAGGCTGCCCTTCATCTGCTTGTCCCGCAAGATGGCCCTCTCCTCCAGCTCGTGCAGCAGACGGTTCTCCTCGCGCACCCGCCCGCGCCCCTTCCCGAGATTGCCCAGCTTGTGGGTCCGCAGGTGGATCTTGAGGTTCCCTTTCTGCGCCGCCCGGTGGTCGCAGTACGGGCACTTGAAGGGCTTCTCGCCGGTGTGAGTGCGCATGTGCAGAGAGAGGATGCTGTTGAAGCGGAAGCGCTTGCCGCACAGTGGGCACGGGTACTTCCGGTTTTTGCGGGCGTCGTCCTCGATGTCGCTCATCTGGGACATGATGCCCAGGTTCTGACCGTTGAGGAACTGCTGCAGATCCACCCGCCCGTTGAGGCTGGTGTCCACGTCCCGGCCCAGCTGGTTGGCCAGGAGCGCCATCTGACTGCCCATGGGCTGGCCACTCATGGGCACATGGGCCTTCTCGTCGAGAGGCGCGGGGGTCTTTTCCTCGGGGTTGGGCCTCGGATGTAGCTCGGGGAAAGCATGGCTGAGCTGGGAGGTGATCTGGTGCAACTTCTGACTCATGGCATACTGGCCGTTGAGGACGGGGCCGCTCAGATGGGGCTCTGCTTCCGGCGCCGCCGAGGACACTCCAAGGCACAGACTGGCTTCTTCCATCCCTGAAAATAAAGAAAGAGTTCAGATCTGTGCCAGGTACCGTGGCACAGTGAATCAACAGCATCAGCTGGTGGGGAATCTGCATTGCATGCCTTACCTACACATAATAATGCTAAGGAATTATAGTCAAAAACAATAATAAAAAAATGAATTATTAAATGCCAATTATGCAGTATGGCATTGCTCCTCCAATTTGTTTTGGCGATAGATCGTCTTCCTTGTATTTTCTATTTACAGACTGCAATTATTCATTCACGTTTAAATTATTAATGTTTTACCACTTTCAACACCTAACAACAAATCAGGGGTCTACGTGTTAAACGTTTCCCCCTCTCCCCCCTTTAGCACCTGCACCTGTTGGTTCAGTTCAGAGTTTGTCAAGGAGCAGAATGGCTTTAACTGAAACACCAAACTGACTCACTTGGAACTTTTGTTTCTGGTTACTATATTCAATACGTTCGCCAGTCAGAGATGAAAGAGATTATTTTATGATTTGGCAAAAAAAAATCCAACCCAATGGCATGATATTTACTGGTACATAATAAAACAAGATAATGTTTCGGGAAAAAATAAAGTAAAGGACAGGCTTTAGAACAATAAAAGGGATTTTGCTTTAGTCAACAAAAAGTGCAGTAATATCTCATTAAGCTGATTAGTATGCTGCTTAGAAACAGTACTAGGTGCTGTAA
Source organism: Oreotragus oreotragus (assembly GCA_006410675.1). NCBI lineage: Eukaryota > Metazoa > Chordata > Mammalia > Artiodactyla > Bovidae > Oreotragus > Oreotragus oreotragus. Next base: position 116,796 of record SJYX01013237.1, on the reverse strand, counting down.
CACATGATTATAATCATAAAAATCCTTCAGTGTTTGCAAGGAAGCATTAACGAGGTATATTAAATTTTAAGGAGACTGCGAGTAGCGGCTTTGCAAACCTTAGAGATTAAGATTTAACCCTTCTGTTACGAAACACTGTTATTTTGTTATTTGGTAACCATGCCCATCAAAAGAAGTATAAATTATCTCGTGATGGAATCTTAGTGGATTGTTGAGACAGCTCAAATTTGGGTAGGGGGTAAAGACTTACACCGCAGAGTGGGCTTACCCTGTTCTTCAATTGGCATGATATCTGCAGCAGAGACTTTGATTGGGCTTAAAGAGATCTTTTATAGAACTGGATAAAAAACAATTAAAATCCAGGGACGATGCCATAGGAAGTCTCAACCAAGTTTGAGTGTTTTTAATAACTTTCCCAATATACAGTAATGAGTACAAATTGTACCTGCAGTATGTGTTTTGCAGAAAATTAGAACTCAAAGCTGTTTGTTAAACACTAACACTCAAAGCAGGTCTGCATAATTGTCTTTAATAGTCCTCTCTGCCCCTCTCCAGCCTATGCAGAATTGCTAAAGCCAGATCGTTCTGGGATGGGGCAGAAGGAATAGTCCCCTCTATATCAGAGCATGTGGGGAGCTCAGCTTTGAAAGGCAATGAATCCATGCCTGAGGTCCTTCTATTTCCAGATCTGTCTTCCACTTGAAGGAGTCCAAATTTGTTTCCTGCCACTGGAACAGTTATTGCACATCCATCCCCTTTGTATCCCAATGTTTAGATGTGTTGGCCAGCCAGGTGGTCCAGGAGTATGGCTTAACCCCAGCCAGGACTGATTCCTGGGCCAAGCAGTTCCCCAGGGGAACGTGTGGGGACAGAGCTCAACTGTGGAGGAAGCACATTCAGCCCTGGTGGGGTCGGCTGCCTACTGGGCTTCCAGCCAGGCAGACTGTGTGTGGATGGAGGTTCTCCAACAGGAGACCTGACTTCCTTGGCAAGAGGACAGAGGCTGTGAGTCTGTCTTGCAAGAGAGGAGAAGAAAAAGACATGATGTTTATTTCCAGGAGGGAGAGAAACTGCAACCATGGTGCAGGGTTAACTATCCACGAACAACTACACACACTCACACACACAGACAAGCATGTGGTCACTTGGAGTAAAAGAATGCTTGCAATTTGTCTCTGGTGGCAGTCTGAACTCAAAAAAAAAAAAAAAAAGAAGAAGAAGAAAGGAAAGAAGAAAGGAAGAAAAAAGCTCATTTTGGAGCCTGGTCAGAAAGGAGTAATTTCTCATGGAGATTCTTGCATTCATTCAGTAGACTTACTGAGTTTCCACCATGTGCCAGGCCCTGTCCTTGGCACTGAAGATGCACTAGTGGATAAGACTGGCCAGCCCCGGCACTCATGGCACCCGCTGACCAGCAAGGAGGAGCAGGCCCAGTGTGAGAAGTTGCTGGAGCGGCACTGGGGCCGAGAAGGGCCAGTTCCTGAGCAAACACGGAACATAACCCCAAAGCCACTTGGGAGTGCTCAGAATTCCACCCAACAGCCCTGGGGAAGTTTGGTAAGTCCAACGCCAACACGGACGGCCCACTGCCAAAAGCTGCCCAGTTGGCCTGCTCAGAAGACATGAATCCAGGAAGACGGGCTCTTTTCAGGTGACTGCTGCTGAGCTGACACCAGTTAAGCAGGAGGGAGAGGAGGCTGAATGTGCAATACAGCAAGACCGCACATCAGGCTGGATGAGCAGCATCAAGTTGAAGACCACATCCCCCACCCCCAGTCATGCTGTACACATAACAGCTCAACTTGCCAAATAATGAACTTGAGGACTTTTCAAGTTAGGTTTGAATATGGAATTCTTTTATTATGCTCAATTTTTTCCCCCCACAGTCAACAAAGCTTTTTTTAAACACCCTTTAAGCAACCAGTTTTCAGGTGCCATTGTTGACCACAGAATATTCCAGAACATGCTGAGGCACCAGTGGCTCCATCCCCTCATGCAGGTCTCAACTACACATCCCCTTCTCACAAAGGCCCTCCACGTCCACCTCAACACAGAAAACTTAAGCCCCAAAGCCTCTCTCTACCCCATTATCTTACTTTCTTCTTCAGGGCACTTATCACAGGAGGGGATGCAGTTTCCTTATTGACCCTCTTGCAGATGTGCAGGCAGGATCATGTCTTCCTTGGTCACAAGTAAAGCCTCAGGGCCTAGAGCAGAGCTGCATTATTGTAAGTTCAGATCGTTATAACTGAATGGATGATGATTTATGAACAGCCCATAAACGAAGGCTAGCCTGTAATAGAAACACTTTCACTCCAACTTCATGGAAATCAAATTCAGCTTTTGCACAAGTCCTTGAACATCCAACAATCTGAATCTGTTAGAGTCAGAAAGGTCCTGGGTTTCCACCCAGAATCTGGTGGTCCACAAGTAGCCAAGGGAGAACCATGCCCCTCCACCAGCATTTTCACTGTAAGTACTCACGGTAGCCATCTGGGCTTGGATCACCTCCGACCCCAGCTGCTGGCACTAGGAGACAGAGAGCAGTTATGTCCTTCAGAACTTGATCATCCATCCTGGGGTCCATGGGAGAACCCAGAATTTCAGCAGAGCTCTGGAGGAGCATCTGGAGGAGATGCTCTGAGGATTATGGCCCTCAGCCCCTCTAATGAGCCCCAGCAAAGACTGTGCTGAGCCCCACAGTGTGGCAGGGTCAGACATCTCAGAATGCTCTGTGAGACCTGACACCCTGTGATTCCACGAGCAGGTGCAGGCGCAGCCATGGGTCAGTCACAACCAATGCCAGCTGATAGACTCAGAGCAAGAAAGGGGAGTGTGAGTTCTTGGAAAGAGCAAGGGGTAATTGGTGTGCTGTCCCTGGGCCAAAGCAGCCGAGGCAGGACGAGCTGGCCCCAGGCCCGGCCTGAGACTCACAAAACCTGGGTCAGCCCCAATTTCTCCAGCCTTGACACTTCACCCATCCGGAATTCCTTTACCCCTTATCTCACTCATTCAGTAAATGCTTGCCCAGGGCCTTTATGTAACTGCCCTCAAGGGCTTCTGGGTCAAAGGGGCCGGTGCAGGCAAAGCCACCAGTAAGGGGGAAGCAATGAAAAGGCCCCAGAGAGATTGAATTCAAAGTTGAGAGAAAGGAGAAACCATTGCAACCAAGGTATATAGGGGTGTGTGTGTGTGTGCACGTGAGTGTGTGTGTACAGGAATATGACTGTGTTGGGGGAAGGGCAGCAAGCCCCTAAGTGAATTTCCTCTAGCAAGAAATACAAGAAATCCCTGGGAAACAAAGGGATCACTTATCCTACTGATAAAGGGTTGGATCCAACGCAGCCCTAAGAGCTCAGGGGCTGGGAGGTGGGGGTGCCTCCAGGGGCTCGTGGTTCTGGGAGAAGGTGGCATTTCTCCTTTTCCCCAGCCCTCAGGAAGCAAGCACAGGGAGAATGCCTTCCCTTTGGGACCACAGTGCTTCCTCACAGAACTGCAGTGAACGTATGTCAGTGTCCCTGGCAGACACTCTCCTGTCCTGACAAAGGCTGCAGACACACACATCCAGAGGCAACACTCCCCCACATGGTCCCTAATAACCCGGGAGCACTTTATCCCAAGTACCAACCCATCCTTCACTCGCCAGCCCTGGCTCTGGAGCTGTCACCCTGTGTGCCAGCCATTGAGGAACCCACACTAAGAAGCCAGGAGCCGGTGCAGGGTAGGCCATGACCCTGGGCTGAAGGCAACGGGGCAGCTGGGACCGTCTGGGGAACCTATACAATAACCCATCTAACCCTCTCACCTCGGTAGGAAAACCCTTAGCAAAACCAAAAAACAGTAAACAAACTGCTAAACATGGAGGACAGCTCACCGGGCCATCAGCTCGTGGCCCCAGCCCAGAGCGTATCAGGAAGATCAGTAAACCCTGGCTGACTAATGGAAGGAACCAAATGGTACAGAACTGTGGACAGGCAGCCAGATGAGGCTGGGAAGGGGACGCGGTGAACTGTCGATTCGTGTGTCAGCCCTCCAACATGAAGACACTGCACATCCCACCCTAGTCCCGATCTATCCTGAGCCCAGGGTCATGGCGGGGCGTGGGGGCACTCAGCCCTACTGTCCACATTAAGGAAGAGCCAGGCCCGGGCCTGAGTCCTGGCCACCATGGCATTCCTCACCTGGAAATGCCGGACCCACCTCTGAATACAGGCTGGGGCCCCAGCTGAAAGCTTCTGAAGGTTAGAGGGTTTCTACTTGAGCTCTGCAATTTCCTGATGAGGGTATTCTCAGCATATGAAACCCACCACTGGATGCACAGATTATCAAAATGCATTCTGTCTCCTCACCCCCGTCATTGCAGGTACCGTGAGCCATTCAGCTGCCTTTGATGGTGCTAATAGTTATTTTGATTTTGCATTTCTGCCTTCAAGACTATTTCCTGTGATATCAATGACAAAAGTTTTCACTTAACTCTTCCAATAGAAAACCTAATTGTATCTTTCACTCAGAATGAAATTTGAAACTATCAGGACACCAGAAATGCCAGCTGCTAGGAGTCTAAATAAATTTTACAGAAAAACACAGTTTCATTTTGCTAGCACAGGAAAAAAAAAAAGTAATCTTATGAATAGCCCAAAAAATATAGATCTTGCCAGTAAGTTGCATGGAGGAGTTTTATCCTATACCATGAAAAAGAATAGCTGGGAAATAAAATGACTTTCAAAATAACCATTTCAACTGGATATTTAAAAATCAAATATTGTTGTCTAGCCAAGCACAGCTAAATATTCCCTTTTTTATCAATGAGGTGAAGGCACTGCCTCAGAAATCTTGCAGGAGATCAACACCCCCAGTGGCTGGGCAAGGGGTGGGGGGCGTGGGTTCACAACAAGGGTTGCAAACACCACTGTGGGTTTTACCCCCAAATCATGTCACAGTAGGCAGTTCTGGCAGTAGGTGGACCTGTTTCCTGGGGGGCGCAAATGACCCTTGGCCCTTCCCCACATGCACCTTGCTTTCTTAACACTTGAGATAAGCAGTAATTAAGACAACTTCACCTAGAATACAATGGCTTCTTATTAAATACCATTTTTCCAATTGTTGTAGCTCAAACTGTTTAACCAAGGTTGTTATAAGCATAATACACTCCTGTTCTGAAATACAGAACACCAGACTACTGAACCTTTTCAGGGTCATTAAACAGCTGTAAACATTATTACAAAAATAAACCAGAGATTTCATGCTTACATTTTGGCCTAGAGCTTGCGATGCTGAGCAAGTACATTTTTTCATCTCTTACAATCAACGCTGGTGACATTTGGGCATCCAAACAAATTACATCACAAACATTACTGAGGTGGGCAGGGTACTGAGTGGTTTATTTGCCAGACGATTAATAGATAAACAGGAGGGCAACACGGGTGACCTGTTCTGATTTGACTGATGTGTAGGCAACGCTATGAGACAGGGCCGGAAACANCAAACAAATTACATCACAAACATTACTGAGGTGGGCAGGGTACTGAGTGGTTTATTTGCCAGACGATTAATAGATAAACAGGAGGGCAACACGGGTGACCTGTTCTGATTTGACTGATGTGTAGGCAACGCTATGAGACAGGGCCGGAAACAGTTAAATCCTTGCTGAATTTATTAATGAAAATATGATATTCAACTAGGGCTGCAGAGTATGGCAGCTGTGTAACCAGGACAGTCAAGTTGGAGAGCATGGTCAAACTCCCCAACCTTCCCTTCTGGGTGGAGTGCTGGCCAAAGTGTCAGGGTGGTGTCTGTCTGTAAAGGGGTGCAGGACTCAGTTGAACCGAGCGGTCCCACAGAAGCCCAGGCAGTTTCAGTACTGGTGGGGCAAGAGTTGGAAGACTTAGAAGAAGAAGAAAAAAGTAACCTCTCTTTGAAGACTTTGGATGATTTCAAAATTCTCAAAAGCCAAGAGGTCTCTCCAGCATGTTGGCTTTTGGACAGGTTGAAACTAGCCCAGAACGGAGGACAGATAATGAACACATCAGATGGGAAAGGAAAACACCCACCAAGAGCTCTCCTGGTCCTCTTCTCCGGTAGAGCAGACTTCTGTCAGTAGTTCCTGGCTCACTATCTGCCCACCCCACAGAAGGCCGGGCAAACAGGGGATGGAATTAACCTCGTGTGGGGTAGTTGTTAAGACTGTGGACTTGTCAGGCAGTGAGAGCTTTCAAAGAAAATAGCAATAATTGTATCACCACCATCGTCCCTGCAGCCACCACGCATCATCACCATTTACATCAGCCACAGCATCCGAATCCTTATCATCTTCTTCACGCTCACTATCGTCCTCCTCTTCATGGCAGCATCGTGCATCAGCACCAGCACTGTGCTAGTTGCTTCACAACCTTTATCTCACTTAGCTTCACACAACCTAGGATGGTAGGTACCATGCTAGTCCAATACGAAAAATGAGGAGACTGAGGCTCAGACTATGTAAGCCTCAAAATGTCACATAGCTGGGAAGCCTGACTCCCGAGCCGAAGCAGGACATGCTGGAGGGAAGGCTGCTCCCTTGATGTCCACACCACGTTCAGTCTTGCTAGGCTGGATGCTGACAGATGCCAGCACCTTCCTTTGTGAAACACGTAGAAACAAAGGAAGCCTCAGCTCACGGGAAAGCTCAAAGGAAGCCAAGGAACCAGAGCTGTCACAGCCACGTGTGCCCAGAGTGGAAACAGGCAGTATATTCCAAAGAAAAGCACCACTGGGAGCTGGCATGGTGGGGTGGGTGCAGGAGGCCACTTTGGGGCTAGAAATGCCACGTCTGTTGATCGCTGGTTGGGGGAGGGTCACACAACCACTTATTTATATTATCTTGTTTTCTTAAGATCCCTAAGAGTGGATACATTAGTCCACCTGCTCCTGTCCTGTGTCGGGTGGGTTATTCTCCCAACTAGACTAGGGTAAGGAGAGAGAAAGCATTGGAAAGGCCACTAACATGCATCTAGCTCTTCCACTAATATCTATTGGACCTTGGGCACCTGCCTGAGCCTCAGTTTCTTTGTCTGTAAAATGGACTGGTATTAACTGTCCTACACACTTCACAGGATTTTGAGAAGGCAAATGGATTTGCAGGAGAGAGAATGTGGCATTTAAATGACAGAGGACTGTGTCCTGTGTAACCTTTCTCAGGAGCTGACCACAGCAGCCTTCGAGATCCAGAGAGGACCTTCATCTGGGAGCAGAGTAAATGCTGAGAGCTGAAGGACATAACCAAGGCACACAAAAGTGGTTAATAAAGACTCACTCATTGCCGACTTTCTTGGTGCATCTGTAAAGTGGACCTCACATCACTCAATAACATTTCTTAATGCCTACAGGGAGATACAGAAGCAAGACCAGGTCTTGCCTTTGAAGCTAACTCATGGAAGGGAAACAAATGAACGGAAACCCCAGAGCAGGGTCCAGTGCTGAAAGGAGGACTCATCAACACGCTGTGAGGCTGCGAGAGGTGGAGAAGGGATGCAACGGGGAGAAGGGACGAAAGATCAGTGAGGAGAACACCTGGGAAGAGCCTGGCACAAGCAGAGAAGAGGAAGACGAGTGTGTGGGACAGCGGGGGCAGTGTGTGCAACAGGGGCCTCAGCATAGAATGTTCCTGGGAAAGACAGGGAGGCGTGGCCAAGCGCAGACTTCAGCGTCAATCTATGGAGCATGGAGCTTATATCTGGGCCAAAACAGGGGCTCAAGAAGCCCCCACGGGAGTCATCACATAACACACATGCCTCACAGCACTGCTGGGACACACGAGCAGTTTTCTACCAAATATGGATCAGAGGAGATACATACTCTTCAATATCTTCTATTTTTGAGAAAAACAGAAGGTGAAAATAAACTCCTGGACCACAAACCAAACATGTAAGGGTTGAAGTTCTCACCATGGTGAGGGTTACCCCTGCATGAGACAGAAAAGGATACTTCGAGTTTGGAAGAAGACACTGGTCTCCCCTCTTCCTCTTTGTAACAGCAAAACAAGTGGAAGAAGGACCACTCCAAAAATCCTGGCAGCCCACCCAAGCCTCTCCAAGGGCGGCAGCCCAAATCTACCTTCCATGTGCCTTCCTGATGTTGCCTCCTCCAAGAAGCCTTCCTGGATTTTCCCCAGGCTGGAGGCGATCACTCAGTCCCCATAGCTCCCATGCTATTTCTCTAGAACGGTTAAGACATTGATGGTGCCATACTACACGGTTATCAGAGGTCACACTTCCTCTGCTGTGGGCCTTTCTGAGGGTAAGCGTCTTATCAGCCCTGCCTGTAGCTCCTGGAGGATCCAGTCCTACTCAGATCTGTCCTCTAGCTTCTGATGATCACAGTGCAGGAAAGAAAGATGGCCTAGAGTATCACAAAAATGGACAGCATGTTGTGAGCCACAGCCCAGGCCTCTCCCCCTAGGATCTCAGCCATCAAGTGGTGTTTCCATTCCTCCCAGATGGGATGATTTGGGAAGGAAATGATCCCCTAATTTGCTATAATTGATTTATCTGAACTGTGTCCACCCCACCAGGGAAAGCAACTAAAACTATATATATAAGCTTTTAGTGACTGCCCTAACTTTGAAATATCACAAAACTGAGAAAGATACCAGCAGTTGTCATGAAGTGTATTGATTATTTCTCTCTCACTGGCTTTCTCGTTTCCTTTTTAAACAGACTTCATCATGAGAGGAAGTTAGATATTTAATCCCCTGCTAACCTACCTTGGCTCCCTGCTCAGCCTCCGCACAGAGCTGCTGCCCCAGAGCAAGTGGAGAACTGGAACCCACAGGATGCTCTACAGAGGGCAGAGTGCTCAGCTACACCTCACTCACCCGTTCATCCCTGAGTAAAGTCGCTTAAGTCTGAGCCCTTCTGGACTGCGATATCATGTCGAACAGGTTCTTTTCATTTCACAGAAGCCTCCGATTTGATTCAGTGCAAAACTAAATGTAATGTAGAATGCACATATGCAGTGATCAAAGAAGGCCTGACTGTGAGATATTCATAGAAGCCAGCCCAGGGAGATTCATTCACAGGGGCACCTGCCGAAGACATAAGCTCAGATACGCATCATCTCCTAAGTGCACACAATCGTTACTGAGCAAAAGTCCAGGCGCACCAGTGGGGCCTCTGCTGCCTGCGACTACTGGGCTCAGACCAGTAGACGGGGCCCAAGGCCAAGCCAGGACCTCACTCCTTTGTGGCCCTTAGGATCCCCAGTTCAACATCTCCAGCTCCCGTACAGGTCACCAGGCTGCCTGGCCTGCTTCTGCCGAGCCAGACTCCTGGGAGAGGAGGGAAGGCTGGGCCAGGCTCTTATCCCAGCAATGGGTGCCACCGCCACATGCAGGCGGACTCCGGGAAAGAGGATGAATTTCCAGCAGTTCCCACGTGCTTGAGGACAGAACGTGTGTGTGCATACCAAGTCACTCGTTGTGTCCAACCATGTGTGACCTCATGGACTGTCGCTCACCAGGATTCACCAGGCAAGAGTACTGGAGTGGGTTGCCATGCCTTCCTCCAAGGGATCTTCCCGACCCAGGGATCGAACCTGTGTCTCTTATGTCTCCTGCACTGGCAGGCAGATTCTTGACCGCTAACGCCACCTGGGAGGAAGCACCCTCTGCCAACTCTTGCTCACCTGTCAGAATGAGAGAGAGAACTCCCTTTTCTGAGCAAGCAGATGAGGGGCCTTCCTGCCCCCATGTGCCTCTTAGTCCCTCTGTCTGGCATACTCTCCCTGCCTTGTCCACTTGTTCCCTGTGCCCTGTCCTCTGTGGGTAAATTAAATACCACCTCACCCAGGAGGCTGTCAATGCCCCGGGCCCAAGGTGGAACCCTGGTGTCTGTCTCCACAGGGTTCCTCCTGGCTGACTCTTTCCCCCCTTAGAGTGGGTTTCACACTGGCTTGGCTCTGTTTGTGCACTTGACCAGAAGCCCCCTGAGGACAAGGACCATGAGCATCGCCTTCACTGGGGCACCTCCAGCAGTGGCACAGAGCCAGGCACAGAGGGTGCACTCAATAAATACTTGCCAAAAGTATAAATGATTGAATTAGGGAATGAATGAATGAGTGAACAGACCAAGCAACAAATGCTGCAGGCCTGGCGCATGGCATTTCTCATGGAGGAGAGAAGGGGATCCAGGGGAGAAAGACAGACCACAGGCCACTCCTGGGACACCAGGGCAGGCCACGCTCTCCACTCCTCAGGGCACAAGCCAGGTAAGAAGTCTGTTCCACGGATGGAGCCTTATGTCAAATGTCGCCATCCATGCAGCCACCTCCAACCCCAGCCGTCACACCTTCTATGAAGAGCTGATCCCACTCTGTCTCATGGTAGATTATCTGGGTCCCTGTTTCACCCCTGCCATCCTGTCTAAGACCTCCAGGGACCAATATCTGACCCAAACAGAAGGCTTCACACATAATATGTACCTACAGATTCTAGCTGAATAGACTCCAAACCTCTCAACCTGCTCTTTATAAACCCACATTGCTTCTGACTGCTCTGCCTCCTTCAGTCTACCTGCTCATGGAAACATCCACCCATCCATTCATTCATTGAGCATTTCCTGATGACCCATCATGAGCTGGGTACTGTGCCAGGCTCTGCAGAGAAAAGGCTCAGACCGCTTCCGAGCAAGAGGGCACAGGGACCCAAATCATCAGCTACAGAGACTGATAGCATCTGAGTACCGTTCACTCACAAAAGGGTCAGGAGACCCACAGGCTTCGGAGGGCAATGACCACATCTCCCTCAGAGCGCGTCTCTTGTCAGGAGGACACCGCCACTCCCCTCGTCCCTACTCTGAACCTCTGTTGGCAGTTCCCTCCCAGACCCCAGGAACCTGTCACCCCCCAGTTAGGAGCGAAGGGGCCACAGGAGCACAACAGAATGCCTTCTCTTGGTGACAGCACTCCACAGAGCCACCTTCCCAGGCCTAGAACAGCAGGCCCGGGGCGGGAGGGGAGGTGTATGTAGCTGACTCCCCCAGGGCAGGGGCACCCACCTGCTCTCCCAGTGGGCATCTCCCGTGTAGCAGGTCTGGACACTCCAGACAACAGCCCATCCCACCTGGTAGGACAGAGCCTCCACCCCCTCCACTCTGAAACCACACACCTGCACCTCAGCCCAGACAATTCTTGGCTTGGTGGGCCCCAGCCCCTCTGGGAGTCACAGCCTCCCAAACATCACCCAAGGAGGCCAGCCAGGTGGGCCACTACCCTCAGCTGCTGCCGCTCCTCCTTTGTCCTGATTCATGCCTGTGGCCCACCTGACAAGGAAGGGATCTCCCAGGCCAGCCCCGAGCCTAAACCTTCACCAATCACAGAATGGCTGGAATTGAACTTCACTGATGCTGAACTCTAGGGGAGACATTCAAAACGAACGTTTCTCTTTCACAAGGGAGAAAATGCCATGAGCATGCATGGGTCCAGGGCCATCAGCGTGCAGCTGGTCCACCCCCCACCTTAGACAGGCTGTACTTGATCAGCACAATCATGACACCAGTGTCTCCCCACCCTAGCCTCAGGAAGACCAGAGTTACTTCCTAAGGACAGACTTTCAGAAGGCACAGGCATTTTTCAGCTTCAGGAGCTTGGTGTGGAGGTACGATCTAAACAAGCAGCAAACAGCATTCAGGAGCACCCACAGTCAACGGCCCTGTGGCTAGTGAAATCTTTGGGGCCCTGGAGGAATCTCTTTCTTGGAACTCTGTATGACATGATACATGCCTTCCACTGCCAAAGGTGAACTGTGTCTTATTCCAAAAGACCTGAAGGCCCACGAGCTCCAAGGTAGTACTTCCTCAGTTACTCATCTGTGATACAGGGCAATAATAAGATTATTGGGAGGACCAGCTCAGTTCATTTCAGTTGCTCAGTCATGTCTGACTCTTTGTAACCCCGTGGACTACAGCACGCCAGGCCTCCCTGTCCATCACCAACTCCCGGAGTTTATCCAAACTCATGTCCATTGAGTCGGTGACGCCATCCAACAATCTCATCCTCTGTCATCCCCGTCTCCTCCCGCCTTCGATCTTTTCCAGCATCAGGGTCTTTTCAATTGAGTCAGCTCTTCACATGAGGTAGCCAAAGTATTGGAGTTTCAGCTGCAGCATCAGTCCGTCCAATGAACACTCAGGACTGATTTCCTTTAGGATGGACTGGTTGGATCTCCTTGCAGTCCAAGGGACTCTCAAGA
>SJYX01013237.1:90028-104429 GCA_006410675.1 Oreotragus oreotragus | reverse complement strand
GATTGGAATGAAAACTGACCTTTTCCAGTCCTATGGCCACTGCTGAGTTTTCCAAATTTGCTGGCATATTGAGTGCAGCACTCGCATAGCATCATCTTTTAGGATTTGAAATAACTCATCTGGAATTCCATCACCTCCACTAGCTTTGTTCATCATGATGCTTCCTAAGGCCCATTTGACTTTGCATTCCCGGATGTCTGGCTCTGCATTGGTGATCACACCATCATGATCATCTGGGTTGTGAAGATCTTTTTTGTACAGTTCTTTGGATGGAACCCAGTAATTTATGTAAAGTCCTTGAAGTGGCATCTGGCAAAGAGGGAGGAGCTCTATGTAGAGGCTGCTGCTGCTGCTGCTCCTACCACCTCAGTGGCCATCCACATATCCACACCGCCCAGTCTCCATCATGCCTACAACCAAGCAGCCCTGGGCAGTCACCCTCCCCGCCACCGGAAGCCAGATGCTCCCCAGGCCTGTGTGGTAGTCAAGGAGTTAATCACTTTATCTTTTTTCTTTTAAAAAGTGTTTGCAGTTAATGAGGAAAAGTTGAACACTCCCATTTGAAATCTGGATAAAAGGCATGAGAAACAGGCAATTCACAGAAGAAATGGAATTTGGCTAATAACCATAAAAATGTCACTCCTGACTAGAAAGCAAAAAAGATTCAAAACAATAGCAAGGCTCCATTTTAATGTTGTTACAGGAAAGGCTATGCCCAGGCCTTGTGAGAACCTGTAACCTTCTCCATGAAACCGTGGTGCAGCCAAGGCAGAGCATGGAGGATGGTGAGCCCACCTTGCTCCAACCACAGCTTCCTTTCAAAGGAAGGACTCAGAGCTACGGTGCAAGTCTTGAACACCATCAACTGTGGCTTCAAGCAAGCCAGCCTGGGAAGGTAAGCCTTCTAGAAAGTGCTTTCCCAAGAAGAGGCCTCAGCGTGAGAAGACGAAGCTCACACTTCCTGCTATACTCAGAGGAAACTATTAGAAAGTATCGGAGCCCTGCCAAGGAAGCTATTCTGCGTGTGTGGTGGGTATGACTGGACCCAACCAACTGGCCCCACTTACTAGGGACCATGGCCCCATGCCTGATGCCAGCCTGTCTCAGTGTGCTCGCTCCCGCTCCCATGGGCTCTCCCCACTTAAGGCAAAGACCAAACAGCACTGTTTTCCCTGCGCCACAACTAAGAATTCATGCGACTCATCCAGTCTCACTTCCCACCTTCTCAACTGCTTGGGGAGCGTGTCTCTACTCCATGCATGAGCTCTGGCATCTCTTCTCTCTTTTCATTTTTTTTTTTTTCATAATTCCTTCTCCAATCAGATAATATAAAATGAGACACTTGATTATATCATGTCCTCTGTGTGTATTGACCATTCTTGGGGTCCGTACAATCAAGAAGTCTGGCAGCCTGGGGCCTCCCAGCCTCTGCAGAGCTTGCAGCATGGCGTGAAGCTCATGAACCAGCTGCTGCTGAGTCTATGCCACCCTCCGGGGTGTGAGATCCTCCCAGGAAGGCAGTCAGGGGCTGCAACCAGCACTCCCAGGACGGAAGAAGCTCAGGATCTCCCCAAGTCTTTCCTGAGAAAGCAAGAAGAGTGAAGATGGAGCAGAGGCCAGAGATACCCCCCATTTAGAAACAGTCTTCAGAAAGCAGGCAGGAGAGAATGTTTCCATTCGCTCGTTCATGTGTTTGATTTGCATCAAATTACATCAGGTTGATGTGATGTAACAAGACATCCTCCCATGAAATGCATAAATCAAGGCACCCCATAAATTTAAAGGAATAGAGCTCTTTTTCAGAAGTGACTAATTACTCATAAACAGCAGATATTTTATTGCCGTTAAAGTCAGTAGCAGGTTTTTAATAGCCAGAGCGTTTTGTAACTCAAGCTTTTCATAACACAGGCCTGGGAAAGCCAAGCATTACCTGTTTGTAGCTCCCTGGAGTGTGACAAAGATCTTGCCAAGGTAGATCACCTCTGGGGGGCCTCCCACAGCCACACCCAGCTGGGCTATGTTACTGGCCCCACCACCACAGCTCTGCTGGGAGAGGGAAGCCAGCCCTCTGTCTGGGAAGGGGCTTCCCATAAATATCACTCTCACGCTCATGACTTTTATTGGGATCTGGGACTTCTGCACACTCATGGGGCTGGTTTCCTGCCCATACCACTGGGGAGCAGAGCTAACCAGGTGCAAACTCCTCCACCAACTGCAGACACTTGGACAGGCATCCATCTCCTTCCACCCATGCTCACCACTATCCCTGCATGACGGAAGTCCTCTCTTCCTCCTTAGTCCTGGGGTTTCAGTGGGATGCACCCAAACCTCAGATCCTGATTGTGGGCTTCATTTGAGTCAATCAGAATATTCCAAACCCTGGCCTTGGTGATAAATTCAAGGCTCAGCACATGACCTAATAATGACAGTGAGAGCTAGGGCTTGTTAGTGAGCTACAGGTGCTTCAGACACACTCCAGAGAGGTCTGGAGCTTTCACAGCCATTTTGCTACCAAGAGTCTGAAACTGCTGATGGTGGAGATATAGTTCAGAAGTCTTCAGAAAGTTTGTGTGGATTTGGGGACAAGTGCCAAGGAGGCAGAAGAGAGGTCAGCCGCTAAGTAACATAATTTGAGCTCCTGGATCAAATGACATCTGAAGCTGAACCATTTACATACTTTGCATCCTGGTGCTTTAAGCTGGTTTGGGTTGGATTTTCTGTTACTTGAAACCAAATGAGTCTTGGCTGATGAAAGACCCCGTCCTCTCTTCCAGTCCACCCCACGCCACCCCACCTCCTCAGCTTCTCTTCTGCTCATCCAGTCCCCTGCCCAGAATCATGACAATTTGTTCCCATCTTTGCTCTCTTTCACTGAGTTCATTCAAATCTAGATCTGGAATGTCCAGAAGGTTCCACGCACACCCTGAAGTCCCAAGCCACACATTGGCTTGGGCTCTTGTAGAACTGTCTGGTGTGAAGGGAAGAGGAAGACTGAGCCTTCTGTTTTCCATGAACACAAAATAAACCTCCACAACAGGCACCAAGAATGTGTTTCTCACCCTGCCCAGCTGTCTGCTTGCCATTTGCCAAGGGACCTGGAATTCTACCACTGGGTCTTTCCCATAGGGCTTTTCTTGTTTGCTTCAAGGAAAAATAATTTCATCTGTTTACTCGTGACAGTTCAGAAGTCCTCAGAAAGTTTGTGTGGATTTCATAGGTTCTCTCAGCAGAGAGCCTTTGCACATGCTATTCTGTCTATAGCAATCCTTCCCCCAGCGTCTGCACCTTGCAGATCTACAGCCAAACGTCACTTTCCCAGGGGTGCCCCCAGCTTCCTGAGATTCCAAAGAAGCCCCGTAATCTGAGTGCTCAAACTACTGTACTATGTACACTCAATAAAGACGTCTATTGGCTGCTGAAGGAAAGTGAAGCCCTCGAGAGTTGCGCGTTCTGTGGTTCACAGAGCACCTCCTCACTTACCTCATTCCCCTTGCTCTCCCTGCCCACCCTGCACTGTAAGGATTCCTGGCCTCCTTTTCACTGTGCAGAGAGCCCCAGAGAGACCAGAGTCCCACCCACAGGGCCCTCTGCAGCCTCCTGTGTGCATGCCAGGGATACAAGGGCATCCGGACACATGGGGCCTGAAGCGGGGCATCCTGGAGCAGGAGGAGTACTAACGGGAGAATGAAAATGAGCTGCAGCCAGGCCTCGTCCCCAGCCATCCCTGCGGCCTGGAGACAGTGTCCCCAGGCTGGCCTTAGCTAAGCCGCAGGGTGCCCACCGGGAGCAATCCTTCCCCACCTGCAGCATGTACTCAAGCCAGCAAGGAGGTAACCCAGACCCCTGGCAAAGAACATGGGACAGGATGGAGAATGTGTCACCCAGGCTCTGGGAAACTTGCTCCATGTCTGTCTTCAGAGGCCACACTCAGTCGGCTGGCAGGGAGTCTGGCCTCCCCTCGAATACCCGTCATGTTCTTGCTTGTCCACTCGCCCCCTGCCCCCACCTTCCCGCCGCCCTTTGCAGCGACCACTCCCCTGCCCCATGCCCTGCCACAGCTGCTATGGCTGCCAGCCCTGCTCCTGCTGGGGCCCCTGGGAGGGAACCCTGCCCTTGCCTGCCCTTCGCACAGGCTGGGCAGGCCTCAGTGGCTGGGGACAGATGAGCAAGCTCTACAATGTCTGTCATCTCACTCCAAGAAACCCAGCTGGCCAGGGACCCGCGTGTGCAACCTCTGATCTACAAAACTGCTTGTTCACCCCCAGGATCCCTGGACTCCGCAAGCCCCAATGCCCAGCAGTGAGACAGAAAAGGGGTTTCCAGATCCATTTCTTTACTCATTCGTTCATTTACCATGGCTCAGAATAGCCACTGCTTTAATTTCTGCCTCCCCTATTACCATACATTTTGTCAGGGTAGAAACACTGTCTCCTGCTAGTGTTGCTATATCCCCGATGCCCACATGCATGCTGGGGGCACTGCAGCAAACCTTGTGAAATATACAAAATACTCCATAAATATCTACTGACTAGATGGAGGGACAAACACAAGGATGGGTTGAAGAATGGATGATGGATGGATATTTGGGTAGCTGGATGGATGGATAGATATGTAGATGGAAGGATGGATGGAGTGAATTAGCATCTTTATGTGTTAGGTGATATGAGGACTTTGAAGACGAGCCTGAAGAAGTCTCCTCTAAAAGAGATGAGAGTCTTGGCCTAATATCAATACTGAGAGCAGGAGAAATACAGGAAGTGCCCCACGGGAAGTAGTATTGCGAGGAGGTGTCAGTTTAGAGAAAGGTGAGGTGGGAGCGGGGTGGTAATCAGAATCCATCATATATTGCTTCACATCTTGTAAAGCTCTCCTTGGCAATAGGGTCCTCATGTTTGCCAGGCACCCTTAATCCTTTCTAGGAAACTAACAGTCTTACTCAGGAGAGGGAATGCTCTATCAGGGATCTTTCTGGTGCATTTTCCTGAGACTTGGATCCATCTTAAACCTCTGGGGTCAATGGGTCTTGTCTTCATGGGTTTTTCTTTTTTCTTTTTTTTTAATTTTTATTTTTCTTCATGGGTTTTTCTTCAGAACTGCTGCCTAAAATCCTAAACTCTCCAGAAGTAGCTCAGGGTCCCTTCACCTGTTTCAGAAAAAAATTTTTTTAAATGCCGTGCCCCAGTTGCAGGCAACACAGATCCTTTCCCCATGCTTTTCACCACCGAGCTACACTGCAATAAAACCACCTTCTCATTTTTGCCGTGTTTTTGTACCCCTGCTAATATTTTTTTAATTAATTCACTATTTTTTACTTTAATGCATTTAAAAAGAAACTATATCATTACCCTAAATGGAAATTTGTATCACTTGCTCTAAATTAAAGGTAATTATAAAAATAAATAAAATGAGAACAATGTTATTAAATTCTGGCTGAGTACTGCTGCCTGCAGCAGGCTCTGGCCTGAGGCCTGCTCTCTCTTACAGAGGGAGCTGACAAGGGAGGAGGGTATTGGGGACACACAGGAGCCAGCGGGGCTTCCTCTGGGGAGCTGAGGGGCAGTGAAGAGCAGGTCTCTCACCTTGTGACCTCAGCTAGTTGATGGGGGAGTCCTTGCATCCCCTAAAGTTGCCGTGGACACCCCAAGGTCTGGCTTCTCCTTGGTCCACACAGGCCGTCTTTATCCAGTGAGAACCTTCAGATCAGAGTTGATAAGGACTCCCTTTAGAAGTTCTAAGTAAGTGGGGATAAACTGACCTTTTCTCCCCATTAAAGAAAAAAAACTTAATTTGAAAATATACTCCTCCCTTCTCTGTCTCTTGGGCCCTCCACATTCCTGTCTTTGACCTTTATTGCCTCCAAAGCCCACGAATGCTGTCTGGGTCATGGGTCTGCTCTCTGTTCCTGGGAGGACAGGGTGCCCTGGCTCTCCTGAAGCCTCGGTCAGTGACTGGCCTCCAGGCCCTTCCCTGAGAACCTCATTGTGAGAGATGCCTGCTCCCCTTCAGGTTCACGGGAGAGAAGAATCCTGTGTGTTGCAAACACTGGGTTCACCTCACAGGTGAAGGACAGACAGTGAAACCATCCAAAAAAGAAATACCTGTGATCAACTTAAGCATGGTCAAAATCTCCTGGCACCCAGAATCTGGCCCTAAGGGGTGATCCATAGGCTTTCCTCTGAAAAGGCAGAGAAAGACTGAAAATAGCAAAGCAGTCCTGAGACTGGATCCTGCAAATTTACCTTGGTTTTTCTCTTTCAAGAGAGGAACATTTCAAATATCGGTGAAATCTTTATAAGAACGACTAAATAGATGAGTTTTAGCTGCACAATGAACCACCTTTTTTTCCTCAAAGGGTGAAACAGAGAATTTAGGATGTTTTTTAAAAAGATTTTGTTTTTCCTGATATTGCCTGAGCGATGGTTCTGACGCTGGAGATTATCTGTGCAGCAGTCGGGCTTGTTGTAATTAACACACAAGTAGCAGCTCCACTTCCTAGTAATATATTTTCCTAAGACTTTGATGATGCTGAGAGATTTTGAATCCCACATTGCAGACTTTGAAGGAACTGCATTGGATAGAGACACCTTAGATGAAATTGAAAATAACTCGAGTTTAATATGCCGCCCCAGGAGCCTTGTGGAAAGAACGGGTTAAAGATATCTGAGCGCACTGTGGATCTGACTGCAGGAAAGTTGGTCTTGCGGGGCCTGCCAAGGCGCAGAGCTGTGTGATTGGGCTTCTTCTTTGGGGGAGCTCTGGCCCCTGAGTGTCTTCTTTGGTCTCAAACATAAATGACTTCCTTAAAGGATTTAATTAATTCTTAAATGTGCACAGAGCCCGTGAGCACAAACATTAACTTGTTAGAAGCATTAAGCCAGATTCTGTTCTCAGCCACTCACAAGCAGTTCCCCGTGACACCTCTAGTAGAGTCACATGCCGTCTGGGTGCCCAGCACCCTAGGTGCCCAGCTTTTACGAGGACCAGGCTGTGACTCATGTTGGGGCCAGCAGCACAGTTTGGCCTCTGCTTAAGAAGAAGCACCCATAGAGAACTCTGTCCCCTCTCTGCTCTGCTTTCTTTCCCCTCCACTGAGCTCCCCGGGCCACTGATGGCTTCTCCGTGCCTGGCAAGGACTCCGAGGAGCAGAGGGCACGTTGGGAATCCTGCTTGGATGGGGCGGGATGGGGCAAGCTGCAGTGAGCGGGCTCACACCGAAGCCTCCCCAGATGTGAGCACATTAGGAGAGGGAACACGTGGCTTCTTCTCGGACCCAGGCCAACGGTGCCTTCTCCAGGAAGGCCCTGGCCTCCTCCTGCCCAGACCTCACACTGTGGACTCATTTACCCAGCCAGTTCCCATCTTATCTTGTTCACCCAAGTTTCCTTTATGTTGTCTGTCTTGGGTGCAATCTGATTTAGAACAACAGAAGCCACATTTACTGCCTATAAAATAGGCCACACATGCACGCGCACTCGTGTATATGTACATATGTGTGTGTCTTTCATGACAATATCTGCTGCTGGCAACAGATAAAGAATATTCTTATATGTAGTATTGGAAAGGCTGTAAGTTGGTAGAATTTTTTTGGAAAGCAGTTTGGCATTACATATCAAAAGTCTCAAAAATATTTATAACCTATGACTCAGTTTTCCACTCCTAGAACAAACCTAGAATGCTGTCAGTGATGAAGACAAAACTGTACTAAAATGCTACTTCTGGCAACAAAAAACAGAGTTGACTTAAATGTCCAAGAGTAGGAGAATGGTCAAATTAACACTGCTACGAACATGGTGGATTAAAATCATACTTTCAAAAAATATTTCAGAGGATGGGAAAATGCTCAGGACAAAATTTTAAGAAAAACCGAAAACTGATTATAGTTTGATTTCAATTCTGTAACAGAAAAAAAAAATTATATATATATATGTAAATAAAACAATGAAAGGAAATATAACAAAATGTTAACAAACAATTATCTCTGGGGGAAGTGAGACTAGTTGTCTTCTAATATCTACTGTTTATTTTCCAAGTTATTTCATGGGCATGTGTTTTTTCTTCTAATCAGAAGAGCATAAAAGTTATTTTTGAAGAGAAAGCTGAAATGAAAGGAAACCCACCTCCATTCAGCAGACATCAATCTTCCACACTTTTTTTAAATTTGGGGGCTATATATTTAGTTGGATTAGAATGAAAGAAATGAGTTTAAAATAATAATAAGCTGTACAATGATGGAAGCGTTTTAATTGTGCACATTTGATGATAAGGTGATTCTCAGACGTGGTGCTTTATGGATGTTTGTGAAGGGAACGGGTAGTTTCCTAGTTGGTCCATTCATACCCCCCTCAGAGGAGCACCCCCGCCACCTCCCACCTCTGGCAGCCCCCAGCCACAGGGCCTAGCACAAAGCCATGTTCCAAAACGTAACAGAGGTGGACAAATGAAGATGCACTCTCATGAAGAAGTGGACACAAGCTTTTCTTCCTGGGATATTTGGTGATTCTGTAGGTCTCGTACACCTTGCTGTAGGCCTTGCTCCAAGAGTGGAAAACTGGGTCATAGGTTATAAATACTTTCAAAGTATCTTCTCTCCTGGAATATTTGGATCTTTACAACAAACCCCAGAAGACTAAATAAATAGTTCCCTTAAGTTCTGCAATCATTTAAGAAGTGCTCACCATTTAGATTCAACAGACTGAAAGGCTTTAGACTGATTTTCTCTCATCCATGATTCACACCCATGACACAATGTGAACACATGAATGTGTATTACCAGGCAAGGCTGCCTTCTCCAGAGAAGAGGAGAAATTACACGGTGAGTAAGTCAAGGATGGTGCCTACATTTTAGGAAAGATCATCCCCTAGAAACACTTCGTAGGCTTCAGAAAGGATGACACAATGTTCAGAAATCTATTGTAATAGGCCAGAGAACAAGATCCACATGCACATTTTGATAGATATCCAAGAGGCCTCTAACAAAATTTGGGATTCGATTTTGTCAAAGTTGTCAGCATGACAGAAATTTTGAGGTGTTCCTGGAAGATGGAAAACAGATGGGATCAGATTGATAGGAGGAGATCAAACACACTATGAAGAAACAACTTGAAAGAAATGAATTGATCCGGAGAAACTCAGGACTCGGGGAAAGTACAGCAGCAGAAGAGAACCGCATCCCCAAAACCAAGCACCAAATACCACCTTATGAAGACATGATGCTCCTGGCCTGAAAAAGGCCTAAGGCTTGAAGAGAAACAGAGAAGAGCTTGGAGGAATTTCTGAGAGAGTGAAGAGGAAAATAGCAATGCTGCCCTGCTAGGAAGGCAAAGACCCTGAATCTCCCACTGAGTGAATGAACACCAAGTGGGTGGGGAGGAAGGCAGGTAAGTCACAGCCTGCCCCCCCTTTCTGCCAGTGCACATCCTTATGGGGATCCAATCGCCCTGGAGCCCTCCTCACTAAGGAGCCAGCAAGCATCCCTCCCGCTCCAGGGTGAGGCCTGTGGAGTATCGGACCAGCAGAGCCCACAGACGCACCTGCTGGCTGCCCACATGGCCCCTAGTCCTCCTCTTAAAAATGTAACTTGACCAAATGCTCACCAGACACATGACGGAAGCTCAAAACACAGAAAGAGAAGGATCAAGATGAACCCGAAAGAAACAGAAACAATTTAGAGAACAGGAAAAGTGGAACTTAAAATTCTCACTAATCTATTTAGAAAGAATTATGGGCTCAGTTATTGCAGCTCTTGAGCTCTAGAGTTATGGTGCACAGGTTTAATTGCTTCAAGGCATGTGGGATCTTCCCAGACCAGAGATCAATCCATGTCCTCTACACTGGCAGGAAGATTCTTATCCATTTTACCACCAGGGAAGTCCCATAAATTTACATTTGCCAAAACCCTTTGTGAACCCTGAGTTCCTGGAAATGCTGATAATTGTAGTGCCTCTGGCCTTGTGACCTCATAGAACGATGGCCCAGATTTGGAAAGAGTGTGTTTCCCAGAAACAGTACCTTCTCCAGTCAGGTGAGCCTCGTGCTGCTCACATGAATAAATGAATGAATGACTCAATGAGCCAGTTGCTCTCCAAACCCAGCACGAGGCCAACGTGGACTCTCCCAGCACATTGTCCTACTTGCTAACATGATGCGTGCAGGAAGAGTTCATGCATATGCATGTGTGTGCTCAGTCATGTTCAACTCTTTGCAACCATATGGACTGCAGCCTTCCAGGCTTCTCTGTCCATAGATCCTCCAAGCAAGAATACTGGAGTGGGTTGCCATTTCCTCCTCCAGGGGATCTTCCCAACCCAGGGGTTGAACCTGTGTCTCCTGCATGTCTGACACTGGAAGTCAAATTTCCTACCACTGAGCCTCCTGGGAGGCTCATAGGAAGAGTCCAGAATCCTGTTTGTTTGTTCTACAATCAAAAACAGAGTAAGAATGTTTTTAATTCAAATATCAGACCTATGGGAAGCTATTTCAATACACCAGTGTAATATGATGATCACAGACTCTGGAGTGGGCTGGGTTGGTTAAATCCTGGCCCCACCATTTCATAATGGTATGACTGGCAGGTTCTATAACTTCTCTGAACTTTGACTCCCTCATCTTTAAATAAGGATGATATCTACTTCTGACAGTTGAAATAGAGATTAAATAAGATATTGCATGTCAGGCACCCATCTTGTCATAAGCACTTGACGGTTTATTACAAGACATCGCAATGGCCATTTCCTCCACTGACCTGGACAGAACAATTTTCAAAATCTGTAGATGAAGAGAAAGCAACTGAACAAGTGGTGAAGGGAAGAAGACTGTTGAAAGACAGGGGATGGGCCAAAGTGCCCCTTTCCTTGCAAAGTCTTCAGGCCAGCAGCCATTGAACGGTGCTGAGCTGTTGGTCCCTTCAGTAGTGTGACGCTTGGAAAATGATGTTGGCCACCACGGCCCCTAATTGAGTTTTAATTACAGCAGTTCTGGGAAGAATGAAGTTAAACCTCTATTCTCCTTGCATAATTAAATTTAGGTTAGCATATCTGGGGAATTCTTATCCCACACATGTACCGTGCCTCCTTGTCTGAAGAGGGATTTCAAAATTGGACATTGTTGTTTAATGGATGAAGTTTAAGAATGACACACGGGCTTTGTTCCACTTTAATTACTAATAGTTAATTGTAGAAAGAACCTAATTAGATTGCCACCAGAGGGAGATGTAGGTGGAGATGAAATGGATCTCTTCATTAGGTACAGTTCTAAGGAAAGAGGGGCCAGCAAGGTCTGTGGGATACTGGAGGCTTCCAGGCAGGGCAAACATAATTTTGAGAGACTCTGCTCATGAAAAGGGACTGCCTTGGTGAATCTGTTAGTGCTTTTCAGACCTCTGTGCCAGTCTCTTCACTGGCTCTGAAAGCAGCACAAGAAAAGCAGGAGGATTGATGCTTTTCCTTGAGGTGTCTCCAGCTTGTTCAAGGAGAACAAAATTAGCATACCTAGGGCAGAGGAAAAGGAACTTCATCAGCACCTACACAAATGACAAATTCTAAAGGGTATCTGAGAAGTCTGCTCACTGGGGACAGTAGGGACTGGCAGAAGATTGTGTGAAACCCAAGTTCAAAATTCAGTCCCACCAGGTACCAGCTCCAAGGCCTTGGACAAGTTACTTGTCACTGCAACTCCATTTCTCATCGGTAAAATGACACCCACCTTGCAGAGCTGAGTGAGGAGGAACAAAGGCAGAAAAACAGTAGCATGGGGCTTGGTTCTTATTTCTTGATTTAAAAAAAAAAAAGAAAGAAAGAAAGAAAAACAACCATAGCTGTTCTTATAATTACAGGCCCTCCTGATTCTGATGATTCTGAGATGAAATCATCCAAGCCTGTCCGAAACAGGCTTTGTTTTCCACTGAAATGTAAAAGGGATCAGTCTCAAAAATTCCTACACATATATGGGCAGTGAGAGACCCCATGGCTGAAGCTTGTGGAGGACCAGGGCCCAGGGCTGGTTTAATTCCTATTTCCTGGACCCCACACACTGTGGGTGCCAGGACCTGCTGCTGACCCAGCTGGAGTCCTGCCCTCCTCGCCACTTTGCTAAGAACTGAAATGTTTAACTGAACAGCTCATTTGTTGAACCAGGTTTTCAACCAGTAGTTTTCAACCAGGGGCAACTCCTCCCCAGCACTCCACAGAGGACATTTGGCAAACTTCTTAGAGATGTTTATGGTTGTTATAACTGGGAACTGGGAGGAGTTTCCACTTTGCTAAGAACTGAAATGTTTAACTGAACAGCTCATTTGTTGAACCAGGTTTTCAACCAGTAGTTTTCAACCAGGGGCAACTCCTCCCCAGCACTCCACAGAGGACATTTGGCAAACTTCTTAGAGATGTTTATGGTTGTTATAACTGGGAACTGGGAGGAGTTCCTACTGGCATCTAGTGTGTAGAGGCCAAGGATGCTGCTAAACTACCTACAATGTGCAGGACAGTCTCTCATGACAAAATTATCTGGCTCCAAACGTCAAGAATGCTGAGGCTGAAAAACTCTGAAGTAACTTGTCCTGGATCCAGGACAGCAAGCCTGGCAGAGCAGTCTCTGAATACATGTCTGAGTGTGGCCTGAGGAATGCAAGCCCAGACAAATGCCCCTAAGCAGCCTCTGTCAGCAACATCACTAGATGTCCTGCATGAGGGGTCCCAGCCTGAGGTGTTTGTCTCATAAACAGCCTCAGGTAACTGCTCACCTGTTTGGTCATCAAATTGTCCAAGGAGTGTGTTCTACAGTGTGGCCACTAGATGGAGATCTTGGGATGATCTTTCCCAAGGAGATAATGAAGATAATGGTGACCTCCTTCAAAGGTGCCAGGCACGCACTGCTGCGCTCCATGCCCCCAACCCTGCAGCGGGCCACCACTGACCCAAGCCTCTGCCAGAGACTCCAGGACAGCCACGGGAAAGTCTGGGCCAGTCTCATGTGCAGTCACTGCTCCTTTCTCCTGAGTCCCGGTGTGCATAAGGTTTTGTTTGTGCCCTCCAAGAGTCTGTTTCCCCAGTCCTGTGTAAGTTCTGGCGGCTCTATGGTGGGTTAATGGTGACCTCCTCCAAGAGGGCTTATTCCATACCCAGGTCTACTGCACCCAGGACCCCTGCCCCTGCAGCAGGCCACTGCTGACCCGTACCTTTGCAGGAGGCACTCAAATGCAGTTCTGGCTCAGTCTTTGTGGAGTCTCTGGGTCCTGGTGCTCACTAAGTTTGACTGAACCTCCTGAGCATCTCTGGCTGGTATGGGGCTTGATGCTAAACGTGATTTCACTCCTCCTACTATCTTGCTGGGGCTTTTGCTTTGCCCTTGGACGTGAGGTATCTCCTTAAAGATGCTTCAGCACCATGCAGCCATGGAACCATGAGTTGGGTCTCCAAAGACCAGCAGGACACAATCACTGGTTTTTTTGTTTGTTTGTTTCTTTTTAAAAATTATTTGTTTATTTGACTTTGCTCAGTCTTAGTTGTGACACGTAGGATAATGTGGCACACATTATCTTCATTATCTGCATTACCTCCACCATAGTTTGGTCTCAGGTCAAACAACAAGGAGGGAATACAGCCCCGCCCATCAACAGAAAATTGGATTAAAGATTTACTGAGCATGGCCCTGCCCATCAGAACAAGACCCAGTTTCCCCCTCAGTCAGTCTCTCCCATCAGGAAGCTCCCATAAGCCTCTTATCCTTATCCATCAGAGGGAAGACAGAATGAAAACCACAGTCACAGAAAACTAACCAAACTGATCACATGGACCACAGCCTTGTCTAACTAAATGAAACTCTGAGCCATGCCATGTAGGGCCACCCAAGACAGATAGGTCACAGTGGAGAGTTCTGACAAAACGTGGTCCACTGGAGAAGGGAATGGCAAATCACTTCAGTGTTCTTGCCTTGAGAACCCCATGAACAGTATGAAAAGGCTAAAAGATAGGATACTGAAAGATGAACTCCCCAGATCGGTAGGTGCCCAATATGCTACTGGAGATCAGTGGAGAAATAACTCCAGAAAGAATGAAGAGACACAGCCAAAGCAAAAACAACACCCAGTTGTGGATGTAACTGGTGATGGAAGTAAAGTCCGATGCTGTAAAGAGCAATATTGCATAGGAACCTGGAATGTTAGGTCCATGAATCAAGGCAAATTGGAAGTGGTCAAACAGGAGATGGCAAGAGTGAACATCAATATTTTAGGAATCTACGAACTAAAATGGACTGGAATGGGTGAGTTTAACTCGGATGACCATTATATCTAATACTGTGGGCAAGAATCCCTTAGAAGAAATGGAGTAGCCATCATAGTCAACAAAAGAGTCTGAAATGCAGTACTTGGATGCAATCTCAAAAACGAATGATCTCTATTCATTTC
>SJYX01013237.1:56574-87796 GCA_006410675.1 Oreotragus oreotragus | reverse complement strand
GTGATCAGTGCAAAGAAATAGAGGAAAACAATAGAATGGGAAAGACTAGAGATGTCTTCAAGAAAATTATAGATATCAAGGGAACATTTCTTGCAAAGATGGGCACAAAAAGGACAGAAATGGTATGGACCTAACAGAAGCAGAAGATATTAAGAGGTGGCAAGAATACACAGAAGAACTATACAAAAAAGATCTTCATGACCCAGATAACCATGATGGTGTGATCAGTCATCCTGGAATGTGAAGTCAAGTGGGCCTTAGGAAGCATCACTATGAACAAAGCTAGTGGAGGTGATGGAATTCCAGTGGAGCTACTTCAGATCCTAAAAGATGATGATGTGAAAGTCCTGCACTCAATATGTCAGCAAATTTAGAAAACTCAGTAACTGCCACAGGACTGGGAAAGGTCAGTTTTTGTTCCAGTCCCAAAGAAAGGCAACGCCAAAGAATACTCAAACTACCACACAGTTGCACTCATCTCACATGCTAGCAAAGGCATGCTCAAAATTCTCCAAGCTAGGCTTCAACAGTACATGAACCGAGAACTCTAGATGTTCAAGCTGGATTTAGAAAAGGCAGAGGAACCAGAGATCAAATTGCCAACATCTGTTGGATCATCGAAAAAGCAAGAGAGTTCCAGAAAACATCTACTTCTGTTTTATTGACTATGGCAAAGCCTTTGACTGTGTGGATCACAACAAACTGTGGAAAATCCTTCAAGAGATGGGAATACCAGACCACCTGACCTGCCTCCTGAGAATTTGTATGCAGGTCAAGAGGCAACAGTTAGAACTGGACATTGAATAACAGACTGGTTCCAAATAGTTAAGGGAGTATATTGTCACTTTGGTTATTTAACTTATATACAGAGTACATCATGAGAAATGCTGGGCAGGATGAAGCATAAGCTGGAATCAAGATTGCCGGGAGAAATATCAACAACCTCAGATATGCAGATGACACTATCCTTATGAAAGAAAGCTAAGAAGAACTAAAGAGCCTCTTGATGAAAGTGAAAGAAGAGAGTGAAAAAGTTGGCTTAAAACTCAACATTCAGAAATCTAAGATCATGGCATCTGGTCCCATCACTTCTTAGCAAATAGATGGGGAAGCAACGGAAACAGTAAGAGTCTTTATTTGGGGGGCTCTAAAACCACTGCAGATGGTGACTGCAGCCATGAAATTAAAAGATGTTTACTCCTTGGAAGAAAAGTTATGACCAACATAGACAACATATTAAAAAACAGAAACATTACTTTGCCAACAAATGTTTATCTAGTCAAAGCTATGGTCTTTCCAGTAGTCATGTATGGATGTGACAGTTGGACTATAAAGAAAGCTGAGCACCGAAAAATTGATCCTTTTGAACTGTGGTGTTGGAGAAGACTCTTGAGAGTCATTTGGACTGCAAGGAGATCCAAGCAGTCCATCCTAAAGGAAATCAGTCCTTAATATTTATTGGAAGGACTGATGTTGAAACTGAAACTCCAATACCTTGGCCACCTGATGCAAAGAGCTAGCTCATTTGAAAAGACACTGATGCTGGGAAATTTTGAAGGCAGGAGGAGAAGGAGGTAACAGAGGATGAGATGGTTGGATGGCATCACTGACTCAATGGACATGAGTTTGAGTAAGCTCCGGGAGCTGGTGTTGGACAGCCGAGCCTGGTGTGCTACAGTCCATGGGGTCGCAAAGAGCCAGACATTACTGAGCAACTGAACTGAACTGAACTTCCCAAGGAGGACTTGTACTTGGGGGGACCAATCTTCCAGAGGGTGGCCTTTGTCCCACTGCTCTAAGTGCCTATAGCCTTCAGGAAGCAGGAATTTAGTGGAGGGAGGCATGAACTGGAGAAAGGGTTCAATATCTACTGCTTGCTTAGCAAGTATGGGACACTTACAGCCCTGATCCTTCTCAAATAAACTGAGATTCACCTGCTTCATCCTCCCTGTTAGCGGTGATTATCCTGAAGGGTTATTGTGTGCCACCATTAGAAAAACGCATCCTTAAAGGCTGAGAACATGTGATGGGAAATGGGGAGGTGGGCAGATAGAGGAGCTATTTGATGGGGCTGCCAGAACTCATGCCAGATATCCTGCACACATTAGCTCCTTTTATCATCTCAGCGCCCCAACCTGGGGGCCTTTAGAGAGAGACTCGGTAACCAGCCAATGTTACACCACAGACCTGAGTCCCATCTTCCCCACCACCCAAGGAGGGTCTGTTGTTTACCATCAACATGGGAGAGTTCCTCACCTGTAACCTAGGGGAGCAGATTGACTGCTGGTCACAGAGAGTCAGACATGATTGAGTGATTATCAACCTTCACACTACATTTGGGTGACTACATAATTCACTGCCTAAAACAGGACGCTTTGGAGAGTAAAATCGGACAGCAGGTGGACAGTAGCTGGGACCACAGATGCTAACCTGACTTGAGGTCACTGTAGCTAAATTACTTTCCTCTCTAATGCCCCTGAGCTTCTGAGTCCAAGCAGGACTCTTTTTTAAAGCTTTCATGGCATTTGTATGATCATTCAGTACACAGCGCAGTCCCAGTGGGAAAGCTGAGGGAAGAAAGTGGGTCAGAAAACCCAGGCCTTGCGGTTCTGCCTGCGGCCAAGGTGGGCCAGGTTGCCTTCCTCAGTGAGTGCAGGCAGGTAGAAAGTGTGTACATCCAGGACAGATTGCGCTAAAAGAAAGGAGTCTTTGTTTTGACAGTTCTTACCTGAACGGTTCTTACCTGTGTTACTTTGATACGTGTGTGTTGTGTGTGTATATAACAACCATGATCGTGTTGCTGATTGTGAACGTGCTGCTTATCTGTTCGGCCAGAATGTGATACTGGAGCTGAATCTGCAAATGTCCCTCCTTTGCCAGCAGGCACGATGCTGCGCTTCGCCAGCAGAGGGCGATGGAGGAGCGCTGCCGGAAGAAGGGCTTCCTGGTTGCGGGCGCGGTGCTTGTTTCTTGCTCCTGCGGTGTTGGTGAGCAGGATTCCCATGGAGCCTCCTTCAACCCTGTGCATGACTTTCTGGTGAGTTCTGCAGGCAACTCATCCGACTTCCAGCGACTTAAAGAGCACTTCGTTGCGGGTGGTGGGGTGGCTTCCTGGAAGCTTCCTGGCAAGTCCCTCTAGTGCCACAGTCGGTTTTCCAAAACGTTCAACCACTTTCCTTTCAGGCCCCTTCTGAAAAGCTTTATTATCACTCCAGGTGGCAGCTTCCTGCTTGACTGTCACCTCCGCAAACCTCATCATCCAGTGGGCCAAGCCCCCACCCTCTCCAGCAAGATCTGAGTCTCAGACTAGCGTGCTAGGGGTTAGTTTTTTCTGGCGGGCTCTGCTTCGGCCCTCGGGCAGTACCTGCTCCCTGTCTATATCAGCCATTCCCGGATTCTTTATAGCTCTCCTCACCCTTAGTAGTCGATGCCCTGTTACTACATCCCCCTGTCACTAGTCAATAATTCTTTACTTAACATAGTCCCTATTTAATATCCTGTATAGTCTGGGTCTCCTGTCTATGCCAGTGAAGGGTTTTTTGTCTTTCAACATCTATCTACTCTTGATTTTTTGTGTGTCTTTGTCCTGATTATCAGTGGACTTGTTTGTAAAAATACAGGAAATAAATTATGCCACTCCATCAAGGACAGGAACCATGAGTGAGTGTGCCGAGTGGTTTCAGATAAGTGACCCTGAGAGCGCACAGAACTGAATAAGGAGTTGCACCTTATGCTCATGCTTCCAAGTCCCCTGTGTTTAAACACCGTGTTGATTATGCCACTTTTCAGTAAGAGTGGACAAGCTGCCCTCCCCCTCTCTAGGCTTCAGGATTTCCTTGAGAGTAGAGCAAGGTGTTCTCGATATCACGCAGCTGTCAGGGTCTTACATTCCATGACTGAATGCATGCTGCAGAATCATCTATGCTTTCTTATCTTACATAGACATAGAATCTGGCACTAAGGCTAAACGTTTCTTTGCCTAGTGAAAGCATCATTTCCAACAAAGGTGTGACCACTTTGTTGTACACTGTCGCCCTACTGCACATTATTGCAACACATATGCAAACAACAAAACTTTCTTTGTTATCTATTTGCCCATTAGTGAGAATGAGTGCAGAAAAGTCATCTGACCCAATCCTCAGCTTTGCGGAGGAGATGATATAGGTCCAGATGACTAACTGACTTTCTTAGGGCTGCACAGTTGGTTGTAACAAAGCCAGGACCAGCTCCCAGGGTGCTTGAGTTCTAGTTCCGTTCCTTGCCTCATATTGCTCCTGTTGTTCAGTCACTAAGTCGTGTCCGACTCTTTTGTGACCCCATGGACTGAAGCCCGCCAGGCTCCGCTGTCTATGGGATTTCTCAGGCAAGAATACTGGAGTGGATTGCCGTGTCCCTCTCCGAGGGATCTTCCTGACCTGGGATCAAGCCTACATCTCCTGTGTCTCCTTCATTGGCAGGAGGATTCTTTACCACTGAGCCACCTGGGAAGCCCATTCCCTATAAATTAGTCCAACTAATTTCATCTATCTAATATAACCTGCTCCTGTACCATCTTTTAAATTCCCCACTAGTTCTTTCCTTGAGCTTATGTTTGGATGGCAATAGGAAGACAAGCTACTGTATTCCTGTGATTAGAAGTGAGGGGTGGCAGTCATTTATAGGAGAAAAATACAAGGGAATACTGAAGGGGAGGGTAAGGGAATTCTGAAGTTAAAGTTTGCCTCTAGCTGTTGGTAAACTGTAAAACAGTTCCTTAAACCAATAAATTTTAAGGATGCTTTTTTAAGGTCAAATCTCTCATCAACTTCATGGAGTAAGCAGGCTCTTCATTTATTTGTGTGATCGAATCAAGTGGTTTTCATCTAAGGTCACCTTGGCTTCCCAATGGACATGTAACAATGTCTGGAGACATTGTTTATTGTCATGACTAGGGACGGGGAATAGTACTGGAATTTAGTGGGTAGAGGACAAGGATGCTGCTAAATATCCCCAAATGCACAGGACAGTCTCCATAACAAAGAATTACCTGATCCAAAATGTTAATAGTGCCAAGGCTGAGAAATCTGGATCTACTCAAACATGTTTCTTAACAACATGGCTTCACAGCGCTGATAGTAGCCAGCCTAATATATGTGAGATAGTATCTCTTCGTGGTTTTCATTTACACTCTCCTAATGATTAGCGATGGTGAACATTTTTTCAGATGCTTGTTGGCCATTTGTATAGCTTCTCTGGAGAAACGTCTGTTCAAGTCCTTTTGCCTATTTTTAAATCAGGCTGTTATTTCTGGTTTTGTTCTTTATGTATTCTGGATATTGAATCCTTACCAGATATATGACTTGCAGATATTTTCTCCCAGCTTATACGCTGCCTTTGCACTCAGTTAATTGTGTCCTTTAATGTAGTTTTATATTGTCATGTTCAGTCGCTCAGTCATGTCCAACTCTTTGCAGCCCCATGGACTGCAGCACACCAGGCTTCCCTGTCCCTCACCATCTCACAGGGTTTGCTCAAACTGGTGATGCCATCCAACCATCTCATCCTCTGTTATCCCCTTCTCTTCCTGCCTTCAGTCTTTCCCACCATCAGGGTCTTTTCCCATGAGTCAGCTCTTCACATCAGATGGCCAAAGTATTGGAGCTTCAGCTTCAGTATCGGTCCTTCCAATGAATATTCAGGGTTGATTTCCTTTAAGATCGACTGGTTTGATCTCCTTGCTGGGACTCTCAAGAGTCTTCTCCAACACCACAGTTTGAAAACATCAGTTCTTCGGCACTCAACCTTCTTTATGGTCCAGTTCTCACATCCATACATGACTACTGGAAAAACCATAGCTTTGACTATATGGACCTTTGTTGGCAAAGTGATGTCTCTGCTTTTCAATATACTGTCTAGATTTGTCATAGCTTTTCTTCCAAGAAGCAAACATCTTTTAATTTCATAGCCACAGTTACCGTCCAAAGTGATTTTGGAGCCCAAGAAAATAAAGTCTGTCACTGTTTCCATTTTATCCCCATCTATTTGCTTGTACTTTTGGTCATTGTTAAATTCGATGTCATGAAGTCGTTCCTCTATTTTTTTTTTTTTTTTTCCTCAAAGTGTTGTAGCTTTAGCTCTTACTTAGGTCTTTGATCCATTTTGAGTTAATTATTGTATTAATATGTTGTATAAGCTAAAAGTTCAGCTTCTTTCTTCTGCATGTGAACACAGTATTCCCAGCTCCAAATATTAAAAAGACTCTCCTTTCCCTATTGAATAGTCATGGCACCTTGTTGAAAATCATTTGACCATATATGTGAGGATTTATTTTAGGACTCTCTCACCTATTCTGTTGTCTATATGCCCTTGTTTCTGCTGGTAAAATACTGTTTTGATTATTGTAGCTTTATAAAGAGTTTTGAAATTAGGAAGTATGACACCTTCAAATTTATTTTTCTTTTTCAAAGTTGTTTTAGCTACTTGAGGTCCTTTGAAATTCTAGATGGATTTTAGGATGAATTTTTGTATTTCTGCCAAAAACGCCATTGATTCAGTGGATGGCTTTGAGTACTTTGGACATTTTAACAATATTAAGTCTTCAAATCCATGAACACAAAATGTCTTTCTGTTTATTTGTATCTTCTTCAGTTTCTTTGACAAGTATTTTTTAGTGTTCAGCGTATATGTCTTTCACCTCCATGATTAAGTTTACCCCTGAGTAAACTTTTTACTCTTTCTTGATGCTATTGTAAAGGAAGTTATTTTATTTCCTTTTCAGATTGTTCATTGTTAGTGTACAGAAATTCAATTAATTTTACATATTAATATTAATTAATTCTGCATATTAATTTGTATTCTATAACTTTGCTGAATTCATGTATTAGTTCTAACAGATTCTTTGTGTGTAGAATTTTTAAGCATTTTCTACATATAAAGTCATATCATCTGCCACCAGGAATAGTTTTTCTTCTCCTATCTGGATGCATTTTATTTCTTTTTTTACCCCCTTGTCTAATTGCTCTGGCTAGAACTTTCGTTCCTCTGTTAAACAGATGTGACAGAAGCAGGTATTCTTGTCTTAATGCTGATGTTTAGAGGAAAAGTTTTCAATCTTTTGCCACTGAGTCTGATGTGAGTTGTGGACTTTTTGTATATGGTCATTAATATGTTGAGACATTTTCTTTCATTCTTAGTTTGTTGAACTTTTTTTTTCTTATCATGGAAGAATGTTGAATATTGTGAAATGTTTTTTCTGCATCGATTGAGATGAATTTTCTCTCTCTTTTTCTTAGCCAATCTAGCTAAA
This sequence comes from Oreotragus oreotragus, assembly GCA_006410675.1. NCBI lineage: Eukaryota > Metazoa > Chordata > Mammalia > Artiodactyla > Bovidae > Oreotragus > Oreotragus oreotragus. Next base: position 80,511 of record SJYX01013237.1, on the reverse strand, counting down.
ATTTTCTCAATTTTGTTAATCTTTTCAAAGAACAGACTCAGTTTCACTGATTTTTGTCTATTGCTTTTTTTAATAGCAATGTGACTTGTTCTTTTCTTTTCTTTTTTATCTGTTTATTTTTAATTGGAGGATAATTGCTTTACAATGTTGATCTGAATAAGCTCATAGGTACACACTTGTCCCTTCCCTGTTGAACCTTCCTCTCACCGCCCACCCCATCTCTCCCCTCTAGGTTGTCAGAGCATCAGCTTGAGCTCCCTGCATCATATATCACATTCCCACTGGCTATCTATTTTACATATGGTAATGTATGTATTTCCTGTCACTCTCTCAGTTCATTTATTTAGATGCTATATACATGTGTTAATATATGATATTTGTTTTTCTTTTCCTGACTTACTTCACTCTGTATAACATGCTCTAGGTTCATCCACCTCACTGGAACTGACTCAAATTCATTCCTTTTTATGGCTGAGTATATATGTACCACAATTCCTTTATCCATTCATCTGTGAATGTACATCTAGGTTGCTTCCATGTCCTTGCTATTATAAGTACTGTTGCAGTGAACTTTGGGTGTACATATGTCTTTTTGAATTGTGATTTTTCTCAGGGTATATACCCAAATAGTGGGATTGCTGGGTCTTATGGTAGTTTTATTCCTAGTTTTTAAAGAAATCTCCATACTGTTCTTGACAGTGGCTGTATCAGTTTACATGAGTTCATTATCAGTAGGAGCTATGGCTGAAAGACTGTAATGTAGAAAGAATTCAAGATCTACCATAATCTGAACTATAACAGAGCAAACATGTGAAACATTGAGAAGAGCACGTGGCCCAGGAGGGAGACTATGGGAGTCACCAGTTCCTCAGCAGCCACAGTTGCTGGTAGCACTCCACTAAGTTTCTATTTTCACTTTGTAAATAACTTAGCAATAATCTCCCTCTTCCCTAGGGTAAGTTAAGTGAGTCTCTGATAGTTTGTAACACAGAGATTTCATGTATACTGTGATCTCAATTAAGACACATATTTTTTAAATTTATGTATTTGGCCGTGCTGAGTCTTCGTTGCTGTGTCGGCTTTTCTCTAGTTGTGGCAAATAGGGGCTGCTCTCCAGGTGCAGTCCGTGAGCTTCTCATTTCAGTGGCTTCTCTTGTGGAGCACAGGCTCTAGGGCATGCAGGCTTCAGTAGCTGCAGCACATGCGCAGTAGTTGTGGCTCGTGAGCTCTAGAACGCAGGCTCAATAGTTCTGGCACACAGGCTTAGTTGCTCCATGGCATCTAGGATCTTCCTGGCAAGGATCAGACCTGTGTTTCCTGGATTGGCGGGTGAATTCTTTACCACTGAGCTACCAGAAAAGCCCCTTCAATTGAAACACATATTTTTAAAATTTGGTTGGGTAAAAGACTAGAAGAGAAACACCAGGCTGTTAACAGTGGGTATTTCTATGGTGGTAGTATAACTGGCAATATTAATTTCTTGTTATATTCTATTATGTAGTTTCCAAATTGGGGGAATGTGTGTTATTACTGTTAAAATCTGTTAACAAAACTGTAAACCAGTCTACATATGGAACTCTGTGTCCTTGCTCTAGGACACAAATTATTAGTCTCTTTGTCTTCAAGGAATCCATGATCAAACACCAGCCACAGCATTAACATATATACTTTACCACGGCGCAGCTGGTAAAGAATCTGCCTGCAGTGTGGGAGACTGGGTTTGACCCTGAGCGGGGAAGATCCCCTAGGGAAGGCAAAGTCTACCCACTCCTAGGCAAAGGCTACCTACTCTCTATTCTGGCCTAAAGAATTCCATGGACTATATAGTCCATGGGGTCGCAAAGAGTTGGACACAACTGAGCGACTTTCACTTTAATGTGTAAAATAGATAGCCAATGGGAACTGCTACATAGCACAGCAGTGTATGTAGCTCAGCTAGGTGCTCTGTGATGACCTAGAGGGGTGGTGGGAGGGAGAAGGTGAGAGGGAGACTCAAGAGGGAGGGTTTATAGGTACTGTCGTTGTTGTTTAGTAGCTAAGTTGTGTCCAACTCTTTCGTGACCACGTGGACTGTAGCCCACCAGGCTCCTCTGTTCATGGGATTTCTCAGGCAAGAATCCTGGAGTGAGTTGCCATTTCCTCCTCTAGGTGATCTTCCTGACCCAGGGATCAAACCCATGTCTACTGCATTGACAGGTGGATTCTTTACTTCCAAGCCATCAGGAAAGCCTGGATGTATGTATACTTATAGCTGATTCATGTTGTTGTACAGCACAAACTAACACAGCATTGTAAACCAACTATACTCTAATTAAAAAATAAATTGAAAAACAGCCACAGAGCCATGATCAGAATGACTTGGGATGGATTCTGGCAAGATAATTGTAAAAGCATAGTTTTAAAATTTTTTAAAGTCCCTCATGGTATATATGGCCATCAGGATAGCAAAATTAAAAACCTCTGGACGTATCTATAACAAAACTGAGTGAAAAGATACACTTATAAGCTTGGAAATATGAGTGGGAGTCACTGATAGCTATAAGATCTGTCTGATATCGACATCTATGCAAAATGAAGAAAAGGGACCTCTGATGGTCCTAAGGATAGAACTCCAGAATCACCACAGATGCTCACTGGAAAACACAGTGGACCAATCTGAGAATAGCAGCTTCAACTGGAAGAGGTTCTGCAGAATCCATTATATGGAAAAGCACAGAGACTCATGAGGCCTGGAAGTACTGGAGTAGTGTGGGCCCTGTGATCTTATGAAAAGTAAGTACAAAACGGCTTCCAGGAGAGACTCCCTACCCTGAGAAGAAACTGCTGAGGGTGGAGTTGAAACTGGGCAAGACAGAGACACTGGAGGCATGGGAAAGAAAAGATCCAAGGGGAAGGAAGTACAGGAGGCAGATATCACACGGTACATTTGTGATTACTTCATAAACACACCTTACATTCTTATGGAAGCTAACATTGTGAAAAGCTGGCCTAAAAGTACACACTCCTAAAGTACAAGAAATGCTATCTCTCCTAAAAATGAACAACAGAAAATTGGATTGCCAAAGAAAATAAACAAAGTCAGTATAAGAAGAGGGAAAAATGGAAGAGAATAATGTCCCTACACAAATGATAAAAGCAGGCCAAAAAGGCATGCTCATAAACTGTGTGAAATTATACTCTAGTACTCCAAGTGAGCTAAAGTCATTTTTAAAATGATAAAGGAACACATGAAAATGAATTGAGAAAGCGCAGAAATGGGGTCACTAAAAAAAAAGTTTTGAAAAGAGAGGTTAACATTCAGAAAAGAATTAGAACTAAAATGAAAAACATTATAAATGAAAACTGAACCAAAATGAACACAGACATAATCAATGACAATGGACAATGCCTTGAGATAAACAGAAGATGGAACTTAGACATTTTAAATATAAAGGAGAGACAAAGAAATATTTTTTAAAGAATATTAAGGGAAAAAAATTATAGCTATAGAAGATATGGAAAGAAGATCCAACCTATGTATAAGAGACTTTCACAAAGAAGACCAAAGCAATGGAACAGAACAAATATTGTAATCTATTATATCAAATAAAGAACATTCTTGAATTTAAAGAAAAAACAAAAGCTTGAAACATGTTGAAAGGATACAGCACATACCTAGGAAAACTGACCCAAAATGGGACACTGAGACGTAGTCTAATAAAATGATTGAACTTTGTTGGGAAAAAAATCCAATCAACCAATCAATTAAATCCAAAATCAATTTAAAATAAATCCATCAGCGGATGAATGGATAAGAAAGCTGTGGTATATATACACAATGGAGTATTACTCAGCCATTAAAAAGAATACATTTGAATCAGTTCTAATAAGATGGATGAAACTGGAACCAATTATACAGAGTGAAGTAAGCCAGAAAGAAAAACACCAATACAGTATACTAACACATATATATGGANTAAAATAAAAAGAAACAGAGGACTCTTTATTATGTTAAAGTTCATAATTGCTCTTTTTATTACTCAGTTGCTAAGTCCTGCCCACCTCTGGTGACCGTGGACTGTAACCCGCCAGGCTCCTCTGTCCATAGGGTTTCCCCTGCAAGAAAATCCGAGTGTGTTGCCATTGCCTTCTCCAGCGGATTTTCCCAACCCAGGAATCAAACCTGAGACTCCAGCATTGCAGGCGTATTCTTTACCATTGAACCACCAGGGAAGGCAATGTTCATAATGCTGATACCCAATTATATCTCAGCCATGTTTACAAAGCAGAAACCCCTGGAGATAAAAGGAAAAGTATATATGTATATTATGTAATACCATAAGGACTTTAATATATCACTTGCAAGATGAGAAAGATCAAGTGGACAAAAGATTGGTAAGGATATAAAAGAATTATACAACATAACCAATGAGATAAATCTAAAGATCAATATCAAAGTCTGACACCTGATAATAGAAACTGCACATCTAACCTTCACAGTAATTGACCATGTATTGGGAATCAAAGAAAACCTCAATATATTCCAAGAAATAAAAACTATATAAAACCAATATTCTTTTATCATAATTCAATGAAACTAGAAACTGATAGCACATAAAGGCCTTTACACTTGGAAATCTGAAAAGAAAAACAGCTTGCCCTTAAATAATTGTTGAGTCAAAGAAGAAATATAAAATTATAGAATTTCTTTAAAATAATGATAATGAAAATGCCATACACATACCAGATTGTATAGAAACAGGTAAAGCAGTTATCAGAAGGAAATTTACACCACTATATATCTCCATTGATAAAAATGAAACCATGAAAATAAATTGAAGACCAACTCACAAAACTAGAAAACTGCGAAAACTAACCAAAGGAAAGCAGATGAAAAGACTACAGTATTTACCTTAAAAAAGAAATTATTGTCAGCAAGTAAAACAAAAGTAACAATAGTAGAATTTTAGAGATACTTACTGAAATATTTTCCGATGAAGTGATGGGATGTCTGGGCAGGGAAATGGGTCAGGAAGTACATGGAAGAAGGTTGGCCATAAAAAAAAAATGAGTGCTGGTGCAAGGGAATTCATTACACCGTTTTATTCATTTCCAAGCTTGTTCATTTATATTATAAAAAGCTAAAAAAAAATCTAAAGTGAACTTGGATTAAAGGGCTCTGTGAATAACAAATGTGTAAACATTAATAATCATAGAGATGAGTGTGTAGAGAGGAGTTGGAGATGAGGAAATGTGTTTAGACAAGAGAACTAATTTAGACAAGTCACAAGAATGTGACTCTCCTGTAGGCACAGTGATTATCTGGTCCAGTCACCTGTCTCTTTGTTGTGGACCCCAGATGATCACCCATTTCCTTGCACCTTTTCAAAAAAAAAAAAAAAGGACTGGCGAGGAGGCTGCGCACAGTGGACAGATGTGTGTCAGTGTCCTACCTGCTCTGGGTGAGAAAAGCCCAAGCTCTGGACCAGAACCAGGTCAGTGCTCACCTTGACCACTGCATCATGACCTTGGGCAAACATCCTCTTGCCTTTCCTAAGCTGTAAGCTTATGGCATTGAACTAGATGACTGCTGAATTCCTCTTTAGCTCTCACATTCCAAAAAGGACATCTCACAGTCCAAAAAGGTCAAGTTAGCAAATGCAGCAACCCACCCTCTCCTGGCTAATACTTCCCCCTTCAGACTTTTTTGGGCTCTCCCCAGTAGCCCAGATGGTAAAGAATCTGCCTGCAATACAGGAGACCTGGGTTCGATCCCCAAGTGGAGAAGGTTCCCTGGAAGAGGGCACAGCAACCCACTCCAGTATTCTTGCCTGGAGAATCCCATGGGCAGAGGAGCCTGGCGGGCTACAGTCAGTAGGGTCACAAAGAGTCAGACATGACTGAGCAACTAACCCTTTCACTTTTCAGACTTTCTTAGAAGCCTGTGGAAACTTTAACTTTCCAGAGCAGAACTGTAGCCTGGTGTGTGACTGCAGCATGCTCTATACCAAACCTTAGCTGACTGCTCATCATAATGATGGGTTGAAGCATCAAGGAAGCATGACCTCTGTTTAAGAGTGAAAGTGAAAGTCGCTCAGTTGTGTCCGACTCTTTGCGTCCCCATGGACTATACAGCCCATGGACTTCTCCAGTGTTCTGGCCCTTCTCCAGGGTGTCTTCCCAACCCAGGGATCAAGCCCAGGTCTCCCACATTGCTGGCGGATTCTTTACCTGCAGAGCCACAGAGATTGCATTTTAGAAAACTTACATTAATAGACTAAAACAAAAAAGTTTTGATATCAGAAGAGGTCTCAGTCATCTGAAAAGCCCCCCAGTATGGAACCTCCCACACCTCTAGTCTCCAATGATGCAGGATAAATGTAGAATGAGGTAGTTTCCACTCATACATCATTTGCTTATTTCATTTTACCTTCAATGACATATGCTGCTGATGCCGATGTAAAATGTGAGAAATGTTTCTGAATATCAGGATAAAGCAAGAAGTCTCAGCATAGGGGCTCTCTATAGTCAAAAAATAATACCGTGCTAATGAGCAAGACCACAGAGAGTGTGGCAACTTTGATTTCTAGTGGAATCTGGAAGAAGGGCTCATTAGAGATTCAAGGCTTGTAACTCACTTTAATTAAAATTTGAGCTGGGAGAGCTTGGAGAAACCAGCCCAGTGAATGAGGTTTAAAAGAGAGGGAGGGGGGAAAGGGGGCAGGATATTGACATGAATAAAGGAGACCTTAATTAAAGGATTAATGATGACAATAACAATAAAAATCGCTTCATCCTCACTTTGTATCTGCAGTTGGACAAAGTACTTTGTGGATCAATGCCAGGTTGAAGCTGCCCTTTGTGACTCAGAGAGAGTGAAATGCTGGAGCCATGCAGGAAATGTTTATACCTATATCATTTGGATGATTTGCACAATTGAATATTTGAGGCCTGACTTTGACTGAATCATCCCATCCGATTCTTCACGTCACGAGTTACGTATCGACTCACCTGTCTCATTTAGGAGGAGAGCTCTTCTTGGAAGCCTTACTGATGATTCAGCTACCAATGCCCCCAAACTTAATAACTACAAGAAGGTTCAGTGAACTTCCTTTCTCCTTGATGGGTACTTGAGTTACTTGCAGGGGGAAAAGATTGAAAATCAAATGCTTTCAAAAGAATTTTTTTACTTACTTTGTTTTTGCCTAAGCCTGTGCTTTGTCTGGTTACGGCGTCCTTCAGGAGTAGCCTGAGTGCCGTGTGAAATGAGGGCCACTCCCAATGCACTGTTCCTATTTCTTTGCCTGCCTACTGTCTTCTCTTTTAGGTCTTGGAATTGAGCCCATAGCAGAGAATACAGAGCAAATGCTCTCAAAATGTTCATGTTTTATATTTGCATGGTTCCTTTCCTATATCCTCTTTTCTTTGCCCAATAGGTCCTGGCTGTTAAGAGTCCAGGTGAAGAACAGAATTCACCCAGATTTCAATATGTTAGCTATGACTCCTGTCTTGCTGAGTTCCCTAAATCAGGGTTCTGTTTAAAATGAACTTAAGGCAGAGACTCCAGTTAAGATGATAAATAAACGTTCATAAGCATTTAAACCTACACAATTAATTATGAATATCTTATACAACTATATCTGTAAGTAAACTCCACAGCACTGGGCTTCATTTAGACCACCAATCCCTCTGCACACAGCAAGCTGGCAACAGTGCACTGGCTGGAAGTGGCTTGAGCTGGCTCTCCTTGTGTTTCTTGTCATATGCAGACTTGCTCAGGGGGCAGATGCTCAGAGCTGAGTGATGTCTGCAAACATCTCTGCACCTGCATCCCTCTCTTCCCAGAGCTTTTTCAGCCTTTGCTTGAGAGGTTTTCAAGTTCTCTTTGTTCCTCTTCTTTTTCCTTTTCTTTCTCCATCTTATGCCTTTGTCTTCTCCTTTCCCTCTTACGTGTGGAAGAAATTAGTATGTGATTCTCCTATGGTTTTTCCTTCTCATTGGGAAGAAAAGAAAGGCCTCTGTTATGGGCCGAATTTTGTCCCCTCGAAATTCATATGTGGAAGCCCTAACTATGTGACTGCATTTGAAGAAATAGTCTTTAAAGAGGTAATTAAGTGAAAATGAGACTGGTTGGGTGGGCCCTAAATCCTTGTCCTTAAAAGAAAAGGAAACACTGGCACATATGGAGAGACGACCATATGAAGACACAGGGGGAGATGGCCATCTATAAGCCAAGGAGAGAGGCCCCGAGAGAAACCAGCCCTGCTGACACCTTGACCTTGGACTTCCAAGTTCCAGAACTGTGAGGAAATAAGTTTCTGCTGTTTATGCCAGTCGGCCTGTGGCATTTTTGTTATGGCATGTGTGTAAGTCGACTCAGTTGTGCCCGACTCTCTGTGACCCTTTGGACCATAGCCCACCAATCTCCTCTGTCCATTGGATTCTCCAGGCAAGAATACTGAAGTGGGTTGCCATGCCGTCCACCAGGGGATCTTCTCAATCCAGGAATCAAACCTGTACCTCTTACGTCTCCTGCATTGCCAGGCAGGTTCTTTACCACTAGCACCACCTGGGAAACCCTTTGTTATGGCAGCCTGAACTTATTATCAACAAGACAGCCTCCCAGAAGTGCCATAAGGAAAATTACTGCCATACTCATCCCGTTTCCTCCACCCATCCTCCACAGCTACCTCTAAAACAAACATTGTTTCTCTGTTTTATGCTGAAAACAGTAAATAGTCAATGTCTTGACCGGGTGTTCTGGTTGCAGACACATGGTGGAGATGAATAAGTTACATACATAAAGCAGTTGCAGGAACTAGCTTTGAACCCACACAAATCAGCATTGTTATGCTTTTAAAAATACCTTCATCTTTACTACTCATTGTATCCTTTCAATAGAAAGAAAGGGAGAAAACATTCAAAAAATTAAATTTACATGGTTTAAAGAAGTTACATTGTTGATCCAAGGTCATACAACTAGATGTTCCTAGAGTTATATCAGTGAATGTGGCAGAACTGAGGTGCTGGAAAAGACTCTTGAGAGTCCCTTGGACCACAAGGAGATCAAACTAGTCAATCCTAAAGGAAATTAACCCAGAATATTCACTGGAAGGGCTGATGCTGAGGTGGAAGCTCTACTACTTTGACCACTGGATATAAAGAGCCAACTCATTGGAAAAGATTATGATGCTGGAAAAGATGGGGGTGGGCAAAAGGATAAGGGAGCAGCAGAGGATGAGATAGTTTAGGTGGCATCACTCACTCAACGGACATGAATTTGAGCAAACTCCAGGAGAGAGTGGAGGACGAAGGAGCCTGGAGTGCTGCAGTCCACGGGGTCGCAAATAGTTGAACACAGCTTAGCGACTGAACAGCGTTAGTGCTGACCCCAAATAGTTGCACACTTCCACCTTCTGGGCAGAGGGCAGGATTGTACTTCCCAAGTTTTTGAAGGAAATCATATTCATGTAACCTGCTTTTAATGTGAGGGAAAATGATATACGTCACCTCAGGGAAGAAACTTTTAGTTTCCCAACCTCCAATAGCTATGACCTTAAGAGACTATGATGAGCAGATTTCCCTGCCAACCTCAGGGGCAGATGGCCTGAGTGAGAAGTTAACTTGTACCAAGCTGTGATGTGAGTGTCGTTTGTTATGTATAACTTAACTTATGGAGTTAAGAGGCTTTCAGCTGCAGGAAAAAGAAAACCAATTGGAAAATGGCTCATCACAAGTACATTTATTATCTCCTGAAACACAAAGTATGCAAATAGAGTAGTGCAAGTTTGGGCAGTTCTGAGATTCAGTGATATCCTCAAGGACCCAGGTATTTATCCACCTGCCACCCTCAGCACTTTAACTTGTCCCCTCAGTGGGGCAACATAGTGTCAGCAGCTCTAGATATCACACTCTCACACAAAAATGTACAGAGTCAGAGAGATGTGCTGATAGATTATTGCCTATTCTTTTTAGGAACTGTGTTCTTTTAGGAATGGTGTCTATTCTTTTTAGGAACTGTGGTGTTGGAGAAGACTCTTGAGAGTCCCTTGGACTGCAAGGAGATCCAACCAGTCAATCCTAACAGAAATCAATCCTGAATATTCATTGGAAGGACTGACACTGAAGCTGAAGCACCAATACTTTGGCCACNCCTATTCTTTTTAGGAACTGTGGTGTTGGAGAAGACTCTTGAGAGTCCCTTGGACTGCAAGGAGATCCAACCAGTCAATCCTAACAGAAATCAATCCTGAATATTCATTGGAAGGACTGACACTGAAGCTGAAGCACCAATACTTTGGCCACCTGATGCGAAGAACTGACTCATTGAAAAAGACCCTGATGCTGGGGAAGGTTGAAAGTAGGAGGAGAATGGTATGACAGAAGACGAGATGATTGGATGGCATCACTGACTCGATGGACATGAGTTTGAGCAAACTCTGGGAGATGGTGAGGGACAGGGAAGCCTGGCATGCTGCAGTCCGTGGGGTTGCAAAGAGTCAGACACGACTGAGCGACTGAATAACAAATAACCTCTCTAGAAACTCTCCTCCTTCCCCCAGTAGAGTTTGGACTCTCTTTCAATCCACCTTGGCCAGAACTGTGGCAGATGTCCACCAAACTCTCAAGAGGGAAAGGAATCAATGATTTGCTGGACTAGCTCCTTCCCCAGAGGAAGATGATGGGCCCATTCTCCCCTGAAGCACAAGACCACCTAATTTTGTTCACAGGAGAAGAAGAATATATGGTTGTGAGATCACCAAACTGTGTTTATTATAAAGGGATTCAGGAACCTGTGCTTCCCCGTGGCTCAGCCGTAAAGAATCCACCTGCACTGCAGGAGATGCAGTTTGATCCCTGGGTTGGGAAGATCCCCTGAAGGAGGAAATGGCAACCCACTCCAGTATTCTTGCTGGGAAAATCCCACAGACAGAAGAGCCTGGCGGGCTATAGTCCATTGTGTCACAAAGAGTCAGACACGACTGAGTGACTGGTCACGCAGGGACCTGAATCTCATGTACCACTCATTCTAGGAGCTGGAGAGCAGAACAGACCGTGCTCAACTCTGATGCTTTATAAATAAGCACAGAAAAGATTCAGAACTTTCTCCTACACACCAGCAAATTCCCCGAGGGAAGGAGACGTGCGTTGTTCATGCTCCTCAGAGTCAGACAGAGTGCTAGTCAGACAATTCAGCACCACGGACTTGTGTCCATCTTTAGACAGGGAGGTGCTAATATTTCTTGCATGTGTGATATGGACGCTAAGACCTCCCGGGATGGTGACTTCCTGGGTTCTCAGCCAGGTGTGGTGCAAAAGGCCCGACATCCAGGACTTTTGCTTCCTAGTACAATATCCATGTCTTCACCAGCTCCTGTTTGCACAACAGCACTTGCTGATAGATTCATTAAAGTCCTGTTTACTACTCTCACTTTGGGAAATAAACTGACAGCTGAAATTATAACTAGATTTAAGACAAGGATGACAGACCTAGATTGGAAAGTATTAAGGGAAACTGGATGTTTGGGGACATCAGAAACACTCAGAATTTGATATGCGGAAAAACATCCCCTTCATTTCATTAACCATTTCTGCAGAATCTCCGGCAGAGAGATTATGGTGGCCTGTGAAAGTGAAGCGGCCAACCCCATGTGATATCCTGACTTCCTTAATGGCCAGGGGACCAGCCAGGGAGTTTCTGATCTCAGAATAACTTTTGCTGAAACATTAAATATTTTTGAAGAAAGGGAAATAAATCTTTTTGCAGAAGTAGTTGTACATTTATGTGTGTTAGGGGAGTGTATGTATGTACGTGTGTATATTGTATGTGTATATATGTATATGTGAATCCATTTCTTTGCTGGGAGTGGATATGGGGAGAAAGGGTACACGTGGCCTTACTAGTTATCTTTCTAACACTGCAAATCCCACCCCTTATACAAAAGGAGGGCTTCCATTCCCTCATCTTTGGAATTCCCCAAACATACTTGATCTGTGGGATCCTCCTCTGACTATGTTCCCATGAATCACATCAACCTAGGAAAGACCTGGAGAGGCTTCTGGAAAGACTGTTGCCCCCTGTAGCCCCAGCATCCCACTGGTTAACCCTCAGTCATTGCTGGACTGCCTGGTTGGCTGTAAGGAAGCCAAGCCTTCCCAAACAGTGGCAGGGGAGACTGGGGGAAACTTGGCAAGACAGCCCATCTGTGCTCAGAAGTTGAGGATTGTTCAGGGCAGGACCTGGGTTGATGGGCTGAAGCACTTCCACACCTTGGAGGCCTAGTGCCTTGTGCAGTCCTCTTTTGACTGAGTTGAAGAATCACTATCTTGTGGTGGTTGCAACACTTCTGGTTTGTCCAGAGGCATCAGGGATCTTTAGGCCATTCTCCTATTGGGGCCTTACCATCTGGTGCTGTGGTGGAGGTGAGCAGAGCATTCAGCTATCCTTTCGTTTATTCACTCAGCATAGTTACTGAGCATTGTCACATGCTGGGTATTGAGCAAGGAGGCCCTGTAGATGCAGTTAAGAAGAGAGAACAGTCCTTGCCCTCTGGACAGTCCAGTTTGGGGAAACATTCAGCTAAAACAGTTACAGATGATGATAAGTGCCATGGATGAAATAAACAGAATGATGCTGCAGAGGGACTGGGGTGCTCCCACATCAGGGAGGGAGGGGGAGCAGAGAACATTTCTCTAAAGAGGAAAATATAGACCTTGAGGTTGAGAATAAGTCAGCCATGCAAAGTGTTGGAAGTCCACCTCAAGGGAGAAAACAATGATTGCCAAGACTCAGGGGCAGGAGCAAGGAAAGGCTTGTACCTGGAGTTTGGTGGGATGGGACTGGGAAGTGGGGGCAGATTCAACAAGTCTGCCAAGGAGTTTGGATTTCAGTTTCAGAGCAAGGAAAGTCTGTGCAGGTTCTTAAGCAGGAGAGTGACGTGATGTGGTTTACACTGTAAGAGAGCCCCGATTCTCCATGGAGACCAGGTTGAGCCCTGTCTTCGTGACCTGTACTGTGGCTGTCCCTGCGTCCCTGCTAGTGGCTGGCGTACCTGTCTAGACAAGTGCAGATGACCAGGTAACTGTCAGCATCCCATTTCCCCATACTGAAGATGGAGGTAGTATGAGAATTCTCAGCCTCCCGGGAATGATGGTAAATTCCAGAACTCGTGTAAATAGGGAGAAAGAGAATCAGTGGAGAAGCCAAGAGTTCTCAGCCTTTGTTTCAGCCCTGTTTCAAGAGCTGTGTGGCTAAAGGGGACCCACTAGAATGCCACCAACTTGTGTTACTTCATTTACAAAAAGAACATGGTGACAGATTATTTCTTGAATATCAAGGCCTGAAACTCCTTTGGGATTTCTGGATCTGGGACCTATAGTGAAAATGGGTATTAGAATGCCCGTTGCATTGGTGGAAACACAGAGACCCTGGGTGCACCCCAGAGGGCAGGTAGAGGTCAGGCTGCCCCCCTCCTTAACTGATAGCACTCCTGACACTCTAGGGCCTGATTCCCCATCCCTCTCCTGCCTAAATCCTCCTGGGATGGGACAACAAAGTCTTCTTAGAGTCTCATCCCAGCAGCCTGAAGGATGTATCATTTAGGATATCAGTCACAAGCGAAATATTTCCCAATTAGCAACAACTTAAATTATTAGGATATTATTACCTCAATAACAATATTCAGAAAACGAAGATCATGGCATCCGGTCCCATCACTTCATGGGAAATAGATGGGGAAACAGTGGAAACAGTGTCAGACTTTATTTTTGGGGGCTCCAAAATCACTGCAGATGGTGACTGCAGCCATGAAATTAAAAGACACTTACTCCTTGGAAGAAAAGTTATGACCAACCTGGATAGTATATTCAAAAGCAGAGACATTACTTTGCCGACTAAGGTCCGCCTAGTCAAGGCTATGGTTTTTCCTGTGGTCATGTATGGATGTCAAAGCTGGACTGTGAAGAAAGCTGAGCACCGAAGAATCGATGCTTTTGAACTGTGGTGTTGGAGAAGACTCTTGAGAGTCCCTTGGACTGCAAGGAGATCCAACCAGTCCATTCTGAAGGAGATCAACCCTGGGATTTCTTTGGAAGGAATGATGCTAAGGCTGAAACTCCAGTACTTTGGCCACCTCATGCGAAGAGTTGACTCATTGGAAAAGACTCTGATGCTGGGAGGGATTGGGGGCAGGAGGAGAAGGGGACGACCGAGGATGAGATGGCTGGATGGCATCACGGACTCGATGGACGTGAGTCTGAGTGAACTCCAGGAGATGGCAATGAACAGGGAGGCCTGGCGTGCTGCGATTCATGGGGTCGCAAAGGGTCGGACATGACTCAGCAATTGAACTGAACTGAACTGAATCAGGAAAAACAAGGTAATGTGGAGGGTGCTTCCCACTTATGTACTGACAGAAGTGTGCTGGGACCATTAGCATAAATTCCAAAGTTCAACATCATGGGAGCTATAACTCAGAGTCCTGAGAAACTCAGGAATGCTTCTGTGCTACTTAAGGGACTAGAAGTTAATGAATCTCTCTCCTGCCCTCTCCTCCTTCCATTGACAGAAAGAGCGAGGGACCCATGTGGTCAGACTCATTTTGTTTCCTGAATCTATCACTTTCTGGAAAAGAAAGTATCAGTTATTGCTGTCAAGTTGTGTAGATTGGGGAAGAAGGGATTTCCTCCTGAGCAGGACTCAGAGAAAGTGGCTAATCGCTTTAGCTGGCTTGCCTGACTGGTCATCCACCAGGTGGATTTGGGAAAGTGGTGCAAAACAAGGGGCAAAAATCAAAGAGAAAGGGGCAAGATTTGTGGATTTGGGCTCTCCCATTGTCACCTCAGACTCTGATTCTGATTGTGCACTCAGATGTCTCTCCTTAGTGAATAGCAATGATAGTTAGGTCATAGATTATGTGTTTGCTTTATAACAATGTTAAGTAGCTTGCCTTGAAATACTATCTGGAATGTAGTATAGTATTTAGATATAGAAGTTAAGATATAGATACAAATGCACAGCTATAGACATGCCACTCAGTGAAGCTGTGCCCTTACATAAAACCCCACCAGTGATGACCCAGTAAGATGCCACACCCATTCCTACCTATCACCCCCCTTGCTATAGTCGCTACAGCCACACTGGTCTCCTTACTATCCAAACAGAGTTTATTCCCATCCCAGGACCTTTTTATCTGTTATCTGGAAAGCTCTTCCTGATGTTTGCATGTCTTGTTCTTTCACTTTTTTTTTTTTTCTTTCAGATTTATGCTTAGATTTTCCCTGCTTAGAATACCCTTTGCTGAGCTTCCTGTTTAAATTTCCACTGCCCCTCTAGCCTCTCCATCTATTCACCTCCTTTTCCTCACAGTGTTTCTCACCCTCGGCATTATCAGGCATAGATATCTGTTTATTGATGCATGGTCTGTACCTCTTTTTTTTTTTTTCAGATTTATGCTTAGATTTTCCCTGCTTAGAATACCCTTTGCTGAGCTTCCTGTTTAAATTTCCACTGCCCCTCTAGCCTCTCCATCTATTCACCTCCTTTTCCTCACAGTGTTTCTCACCCTCGGCATTATCAGGCATAGATATCTGTTTATTGATGCATGGTCTGTACCTCTAATTAAACTGAGGGCTTCATGAGAACATGGAGCTAATGGACATCCCACCCCAGTGCCCACATCATGGCTCAGCATCCAGTCAGGTAGCTTAATAGATTGTTGCTAAATGGATGAATGATGCCAAAACAAACAAATGATTATCAAGTCAATGAAACAGATCAATCTCCTCTGTGCAATGAGGGTTCGAGACTCCAAAACATGTTATAATAGCTTTTTAAATTATTATCTGCTAAGATGGAAATGGATAGTCCTTTGAAGATGGGGATTTGGCTTTTAGCTGAATTTCTCCAGGCTTTAGTTACTCCAAGTGCTCTGCTCAGGATTTAAGACTATGCAGCTACCGCAGTAGGTGAGAATCAGAGGGTAGATGATGCAGGAGGCAAGGTGGTGCTGAGTAGAGGTTTGAGGGCTTTAGATCTCCTCTCACCAATCTCTATCTGTCCCCTTACTTCCCCAGCCATGGAGACTAAGTGCTAGTGGTATATCCAGGACAGCTTCCAGTCCAGCCTCTCCCACCTGTAAGTGTCTGCCCCCAACCTCTCCCCCTCCCCCCAAGCCCCTTCCATAGGGAGGTTCTGGTGAGGCCACTTGGGGGACACTGTAAGTAAGATGGCTTCATCCAGAGAAGTTGGGATAGCCAATGGAACATACCTCAGGGTAAGCAGAGGGATGGGAACCCCCGGGACAGGACAGCCAGCCCATTGCCTCTCTGACTCCTCCCCACACCTTCACACCCTCTCCTCCACCGAGGTGTCACTTCCACTCATTAATCTTCAGGCTTCCATGGCTTTTTTGGGTAACTGGTCCCATATGTTCGTTACTCTGTGTACAACACATGTCTGTTTCCATTCCTTATTTGCAGTTTAAATTAGAAACGGGTGTCGCTCTCCAAGCAAATTGGCTACTGTCCTTTCCCTTCTGTCCCCTATACCCATCCAGGCTCCAAGGACTGTGTACTGACAGACCCAGGGAGGGTTGACAGAAAGATGCCTTTGAGGTTTTGGCCCTTCTTCTTCCATATTTATTTCATACTGTAGTGTCTATCTACCAAGACTATGCCCCTGGGGAGCCAGATGCAACTGTTTTATTTAACAGATATTTGTTGAGCATACAGGCACTGGCTAGTACTTTCTTTAGGAAGCGTGCATCAGAGGCAGAGGGAGATAGCCAAGCATGTGACCATACAAATAAGCACATCAATGCTACTGATTAGTACTGTGGGACTCCCTGAGAGTTCAACTTGCTTTTAAGCATCAAAAGTACTTAAGTTTAGTCCTATTGGACACATAGAAGTCAGCCAGGTAAAAACTGAGAAGCTTCGTGTGTGAAGGACCTATGATGAGGAAGCACTAAGGAAATTTAAGACCAGATGGAGGTTAGTATCAGAAAAGGGGTAAAGACAAGACTGGGGAGGGAGGCACTGAGAACAGCTAGGGTGCTCTCAGACACTCCAGTGACATTTCATTTTATCCTATGGGCAATGCAAAGTCATTGGAGAGTTTATAGCAGAAAAACAAATGAGTAGATACAATTACTATTTCAAGACCATTGCTCTGGCTATTGTATGGACAGTGGTTTGGAGAAAGTTAAGAAGGGAAATGATAACACCTCCCTGGTGGTGCCGTGGATGAAAATCCGCCTGCCTATACAGAGGACATGGGTTCGAATCTTGGTCAAGAGGAGATTCCACCTGCCACGGAGCAACTGAGTGCATGCACCACAGCTTCCGAGCCTGAATGCTGCAGCTACTGAAGCCTGTGCATCCTAGAGCCCACCTGCAACAAGAGAAGCCACTGGAGAGAAGCTTGTGAACCTTAGTGGAGAGCAGCACACACCCCACGCCACCACACCGCAACTAGAGAAAGCCCGGACAGTTCAGTTGCTCAGTCATGTCCGACTCTTTGCCACCCCGTGGACTGCAGCACGCCAGGCCTCCCTGTCCATCACCAACTTCCGGAGTTAACTCAGACTTGTGTCCATTGAGTCGGTGATGCCATCCACTGTGTCCCTGTCTTCTCCTGCCTTTAATCTTTCCCAGCATCAGGGTCTTTTTCAATGAGTCAGCTCTTCGCATCAGGTGTCAAAGTATTGAAGTTTCAGCTTCAGCATGAGTTCTTCCAATGAATATTCAGGACTGATTTCCTTTAGGATTGACTCTCAAGAGTCTTCTCCAACACCACAGTTCAAAAGCATCAATTCTTTGGTGCTCAGCTTTCTTTATAGTCCAACTCTCACATCCATACATGACTACTGGAAAAACCATAGCTTTGACAAGATGAACCTTTGTTGGCAAAGTAATGTCTCTGCTTTTTAATATGCTCTCTAGGTTGGTCATAACTATTCTTCCAAGGAGTAAACGTCTTTTAATTTCATGGCTGCAATCACCATCTGCAGTGATTTTGGAGCCCCAAAAGTCTCTTACTGTTTCTACTGTTTCCCAGTCTATTTGTCATGAGGTGACTGGACCAGATGCCATGATCTTAGTTTTCTGAATGTTGAGTGTTAAGCCAACTTTTTCACTCTCCTCTCACTTTCATTAAGAGGCTCTTTAGTTCTTCTTCACTTTCTGCCGTAAGGATGGTGTCATCTGCATATCTGAGGTTATTGATATTTCTCCTGGCAATCTTGATTCCAGCTTGTGCTTCCTCCTGCCCAGCATTTCTCATGATGTACTCTGCATATAAGTTAAATAAGCAGGGTGACAATATACAGCCTTGATGTACTCCTTTCCTGATTTGGAACCAGTCTGTNCCTTCACTTTCATCAAGAGGCTTTTTAGCTCCTCCTCACTTTCTGCCATAAGGGTGGTGTCATCAGCATATCTGAGGTTATTGATATTTCTCCCGGCAATCTTGATTCCAGCTTGTGTTTCTTCCAGTCCAGCGTTTCTCATGATGTACTCTGCATATAAGTTAAATAAGCAGGGAGACAATATACAGCCTTGACGTACTCCTTTTCCTATTTGGAACCAGTCTGTTGTTCCATGTGCAGTTCTAACTGTTGCTTCCTGACCTGCATACAGATTTCTCAAGAGGCAGGTTAGGTGGTCTGGTATTCCCATCTCTTTCAGAATTTTCCACAGTTTCTTGTGATCCACACAGTCAAAGGCTTTGGCATAGTCAATAAAGCAGAAATAGATGTTTTTCTGGAACTCTCTTGCTTTTTCCATGATCCAGCAGATGTTGGCAATTTGATCTCTGGTTCCTCTGCCTTTTCTAAAACCAGCTTGAACATCAGGGAGTTCATGGTTCATGTATTGCTGAAGCCTGGCTTGGAGAATTTTGAGCATGTGAGATGAGTGCAATTGTGAGGTAGTTTGAGCATTCTTTGGCATTGCCTTTCTTTGGGATTGGAATGAAAACGGACCTTTTGCAGTGCTGTGGCCACTGCTGAGTTTCCCGAATTTGCTGGCATATTGAGTGCAGCACTTTCACAGCATCATCTTCCAGGATTTGAAACAGCTCAACTGGAATTCCATCACCTCCACTAGCTTTGTTCGTAGTGATGCTTTCTAAGGCCCACTTGACTTCACATTCCAAGATGTCTGGCTCTAGATTAGTGATCACATTCTCATGATTATCTGGGTCGTGAAGATCTTTTTTGTACAGTTCTGTGTATTCTTGCCGCCTCCTCTTAATATCTTCTGCTTCTGTTAGTTTCATAGCATTTCTGTCCTTTATCGAGCCCATCTTTGCATGAAATGTTCCCTTGATATCTCTAATTTTCTTGAAGAGATCTCTAGTCTTTCCCATTCTGTTGTTTTCCTCTATTTCTTTGACTCATAATGTCCCATTTGATAGTCATCGATTTAAATTATAAACAGAGAAATCAGTACTCAAAAGAAACTGGACATAAGAAACTAAGGAGGTAAGAAGGAAACCAAAAAGGGATGATGTTCTCCAAACCACCAAGGCAGTGAGTGTCAAGAAGGTCATCATCAAACACAACACACTTGATTTAGCATTGATCATCAAGGAAGGGCAAATGCAGTACAATATTGGGGGTGGGAGACAGATTACTGTGGATAGAGTAATAAATTCAAGGAGTGAGAAGAGGGACTTAGGATGGGGGAGGAAGTGGCAACCCACCCAGTATTCTTTCAGGGACAGAGGAACCTGGGAGGCTACTGTCCATGGTGATGCAAAGAGTAGAATACCACTTAATGGCTGAGCACACATGCCTGGATTTTCTTAGTTAAAAGTAGTACCACCAAATAGTTCTAGTGTAGTGGTTAATGTCACAGGCCCTGAAGTTAGACTGTCTAGCTTCCTTTTCTAGCTTGCCCATTGATTAGCTGTGTGATCATTGCCCATTAGGCAAAGTGTTTAACCTCTCTGTGCCTCTTTTATCACTTTGCAAAAGGGTAAACAATTTATTACCTGTAAGATGGTAGACTATTTCTTGCCACTAGGATTATTATAAGTATTAATGAAGTATTAGAAGTTAGAAAGTGAAAGTGTTGGTTGCTCAGTTGTGTGTGATTCTTTGCGATCCTATAGACTGTAGCATTCCAGGCTCCTCTGTCCATGGAATTCTCCTGGCAAGAACACTGGAGTGGGTAACCATTCCCTTCTCCAGGGGATCTTCCCAACCCAGGGATCAAATCTGGGTCTCCTGCCTCGCAGGTGGATTCTTTACTGTCTGAGCCAACATTGCTGCCTAGAAGTTAGAAAAATGCCTAGCATATCAGAAGCACTTATCAACTGTTGGGTGGTATCATCTTGTTACCATTTTCTTATCACCACCATTGGAAACCTGAGTTATCTTTGATCAGTCCCTCTTGCTCCATCCTTCTGTGTTTGACTGGTTGCTCAGTCTATGCTACTTTTGAAGTAGTTAGTGAACTTGTCTTTACTAAGAAGATTTTGATTAGACACAGATCTTGCCTCCTTGAAGCTGTGATAGATTATCTGACCCTTTGGATATGAACCTCAAAAGTGGTACATGACATCAACCTCTGTACTGAGTTGAACAGTGTTCCCCTCAAATTCATATAAACCTGGAACCTGGAAATGTGATTTTATTTGGAAATACTGTTTTCCAGGTAAAACTAGTCAAGATGAAGTCCTCCTGGATCAGAGTGGGCCCTAATCCAGTGACTGGTGTCCTTATAAGAAGAGAAAACAGAAAAACAGAGATAGACTCAGAGCAGACAGCCATGAAAAGAAAGGCAGAATTTGGAGCATTTTTGCTATAAGCAAAGGAATGTCCAGACTTGCTGGCTAGGGAGAGGCAGCAAAGAATTCTTTCCTGGAGCTTCAGAGAGATTGCAATCCTGACACCTAAATTTTGGACTTCAGAACTGTGGGAGTATAAATTCCTGTTGTTTATAGTCAATGCTGCTGCTGCTGCTAAGTTGCTTCATTCGTGTCCAACTCTGTGCGACCCCATAGACGGCAACCCACCAGGCTCCTCTGTCCCTGGAATTCTCCAGGCAAGAACACTGGAGTGGGTTGCCATTTCCTTCTCCAGTGCATGAACGTGAAAAGTGAAAGTGAAGTCGCTCAGTCGTGTCCAACTCTTAGCGATCCCATGGACTGCAGCCTACCAGGCTCCTCCGTCCCTGGGCTTTTCCAGGCAAGAGTACTAAATTTGTGTTAATTTGCTATAGCAGCCTTATTGAACATAGTTACTAATGGACTTTTCCAAACTCTTCAGTATGGCATCCAGGGATCTGACCTTGTTGCTCTGGCCAGATTCTGCTTCCATGTTCAAACAGCTTGTGCATCCCTCATGCTGTTTACTCACCCCAGCGACACTGCCCCACCGATACTCTTACTTCAAGACTTGAATAAATCCCACGTCTTCCTATCAGAATTACCTGCTCTGTGGTTTCTAAACATAGTATGTTGTTTTTACTGCTATCATATATTTTATATCTTTGTGCTTTGCTTACATGCTTATCTGTTTTACCAGACTCCAAGTTTCTTTAAATCAGGGTCTGTGCCTTTTTGGTCTCCTGTGTTATATGGACATGGATAGATGATCTTCCTATCAGAATTACCTGCTCTGTGGTTTCTAAACATAGTATGTTGTTTTTACTGCTATCATATATTTTATATCTTTGTGCTTTGCTTACATGCTTATCTGTTTTACCAGACTCCAAGTTTCTTTAAATCAGGGTCTGTGCCTTTTTGGTCTCCTGTGTTATATGGACATGGATAGATGGGGTCGATAATGAACACATTGGTCTGCTTATTGGGGTTCATAGCATGTTTGTTATGTGAATGAATGAGAGAGTGAATGAATGAATGAACCTGGGGAACATATGGTACTCTCGGTTTATAGTTTGCAGGCAGACCTCCCTACTCCTTCTATCAGTCAATGACTGTGAGGTTAGAAGGCCCAGATTCATCATTTTGGATTATCAGGATTCTCATGATCTCTTTAGAAGCTGCAACTTGGGAAACTTTAAACCTTTAAATCCAAAACATTTTCCTGAGAATGTATTTATCAAATCAAAGACAAAGAGGAAATGAAAGATCTGGACTACTAGGAAGAAAAGGAGCTGGAAGGATGATAGTTTTTTACTTATGGTTGAAATTCTTTGTAAGATTTAGACAACTGACATCATCCATCAACTGGCATCACCGACTCAATGGACATGAGTTTGAGCAAAGTCCAGGAGACAGTGAAACATAAGGAACCCTGCTGCTTCTGCTGCTGCTAAGTCACTTCAGTCGTGTCCGACTCTGTGTGACCCCATAGACGGCAGCCCACCAGGCTCCCCCGCCCCTGGGATTCTCCAGGCAAGAACACTGGAGTGGGTTGCCATTTCCTTCTCCAATGCATCAAAGTGAAAAGTGAAAGTGAAGTCACTCAGTCGTGTCCGACTCTTCGCGACCCCATGGACTGCAGCCTACCAGGCTCCTCTGTCCCTGGGATATTCCAGGCAAGAGTATTGCAGTGGGGTGCTGCAATTCATGGTGTTGCAGAGAATTTGACACAACTTAGCTACTGAACAACAAGACAACTGAGGAGGCAGGAAACAGGCTCCAAGCACATTTTTCCTTAGATCGCATTTTTGATATGTGGGCAGATACTTCGTTGTTGAGCCATCGTTGCTGTTGATTAGTCACTAAGTCATGTCCGACTCTTTTGCAACACTTTGGACTGTAGCCCACCAGGTTTCCCTGTCCATAGGGTTTCCCAGGCGAGAATACTGGAGTGGGCAGCCCTTTCCTTCTCCAGAGGATCTTCCTGAGCCCGGGATCGAACTCGGGTCTCCTGCATCGGCAGGTGGATTCTTTACCACTGAGCCACCAGGGAAACCCAGTCATTGTGTAGTCACTTCTATTTGAGAAATAGTACCTTTGTGAGTATGGATGTCCTGCTTCTGGAGGAACGAGGTGACACCAAACCACACCAGTGAAGAGAAGTCCTGTGGTATCCAGGCTTAGTTTACTCTTTCCTTCTGTGTACGAGTTGCTGGCTGCCTCTGTATTTCACTCCTCCAAGGAAGCTAATACAGTAGCTTCCAAGTCATTATTTTCCCAAGTCCTGTTTATCCTAGCTTCACCTCCTGTTTGGTGGGGACCTAGCTCTCAGGCCAAGTTCTACGATTATTTATGTTTGCTGAGGCAGAGAGAGCTTTGATGAGTTGAGCTGCTCCTGTTCTGTGGCGGAGAGAGCCTGTGGGAGCTCTGTTCTCCATGGGGGCAAGCAAGAGAGCATAAGGCTTTCTGGAGAGGCTCTTTGACTGGCAAAGCAGCAGGTTTGTCTGCCCTCATCATTAGGCTCGGAACCCTCAAGGCAACATTTGGAATGCGTGCTTCTCACCTGTGTCTACCAGTACACTCCCTGGGGTGTAACTCAAAATTATTCACATGCTAGTAGTGCTCAGGGCTAGGCCAAAATGTTTGAAAATTATTTATGTTCCAATTACACTTCATTACTTTTTAAACTAAAGATCTCATTTTACTCTGGTGACAAACCTAATATGATTTGGCTGATTTCAAAGCAGCCACAGAGAATCTGCATTTGGGGCCCATATTTCAAGAAAGATACAGGCCATACCATTGGGACCTTCCCCAGTCTGTGGGATAAAGTTCTTCAGTGAAGTACAGAGATCAAATCTGGAGTTGAGAGTAAACAACAAATAATAATTATTTAAGAAATTCACTGAGCTTTTCTTTCTTTTTTTTTAATTTTAAACAATTCAAAGTTGTTTTTATTGGTGAGCATTTTTAAAACTAAACAAAATTGGTTACATTTTATTTGTGTTTTTTTTTTCCCCCAAACTTTAAAGTTCTCATTTTGTATTGGGATATAGTTGATTAACAATGTTGTGGTAGTTTTAGGTGAACAGTGGAGGGACTCAGTGTCAGACTTTATTTTTTGG
>SJYX01013237.1:9811-56110 GCA_006410675.1 Oreotragus oreotragus | reverse complement strand
TTCACTAGGAGACTGAAGCACCAGGTCTGGACAAGAAGGAACCAGAAAAGTTTGGCAGCTAGAGGCAAGATCATGTGAGTAGAACAAGTTGGTGATGACAGTTGGTCTGTGTGAGCCACAGGCATTGAATCCTCACTGCCAGCACTGCAGCGCCTTAGCCCCATACCCACTGGAAATGATCTGTAATTGCCTCTTTCTCTTTTTGCCACTACTTGGCTGGGGCATCTGATTGTCATGCTCCATCACATCCGAGTGCTATAATCTCCGGAGAACTGGGAGGTGGTGGATATCTGCCAACTTTGCTTCCTTACTAGGAGCTGTGACCCTGCCTCTCACCATGACCCACATCAGGGGAGTATCCCTCAACACAAAGAAAGCACTCTTATTCTGAGTACCTAAGAGAGGGGAAAAGACAATGGCATTCACATGGCATTGTTTTGGAAGGATCAGGAACCCTGAATGCCAGGTCTCTCTCTGACCCACTCCTGTGTAGAGTGTTCCATACCATATACCCCTGCCCTCTACTTGCTTAGGGATACAGCTCAGCTAACCAATTCTGACTCCTGTGTTATGATGCACTTTGCATTTCCATTTGCAAGATGTGTTCCTTCTGCTGCCTGTGATGTACAAGTGTAGCAGACATTTAATCTTAGAGGATTCTGGAATAAATTAATTTTTTTCTTCCTATCATCTTTTTCTAACATCCTCTGTATTTAAAAGCAGTCTGCTACTTCTTTTAACTTTCCACAGCACTAAACTCTGTGTTGAGCCAACTCTCCCCCTAGTGGTAGTTTGTTTAATCCTCCCATAGTTAACCAAAATATTACTTAAAATTGTGACATTCAAAATTTTGACTGTTATTTACAATAAGAAATAGTTTATCTCCAAAACACTTCAATCAGTATTATGCTGAAAACCAAAATAAAAATTTCACAAAACACTATTATTTACCATTGTTTAGTAGTACACTGTGGAATTTTCTGTACTATTCACCTTGTGTTTAGAGTGTTAGTTATTAACAATTAAGTTGATTCACTAATTTCAGGCACCAGTAAGTGCAAGTCATGATTTGAACAACTATGGTCTAGAATATTATTAAAATTGAATTAATCTAGTGATCTATTAACAGATATTTCTCCCAAGTAGAAATACACAAATATGCCCACAAAAACCTATGACCAAATCCCTGATGAGCCGCAAACGCTATCACTTTCCTTCACTTTCATAAATTTGTACACAAAGACTTGTAAAAGCACTGTAATAAAGAAACCAGTACTTTGACCACCTCATGCGAAGAGTTGACTCATTGGAAAAG
The DNA here is from genome assembly GCA_006410675.1 of Oreotragus oreotragus. Taxonomy (NCBI): domain Eukaryota; kingdom Metazoa; phylum Chordata; class Mammalia; order Artiodactyla; family Bovidae; genus Oreotragus; species Oreotragus oreotragus. The sequence goes on along the minus strand of SJYX01013237.1, from coordinate 54,795 downwards.
ACTCTGATGCTGGGAGGGATTGGGGGCGGGAGGAGAAGGGGACAACAGAGGATGAGATGGCTGGATGGAATCACGGACTTGATGAATGTGAGTCTGAGTGAACTCCGGGAGATGGTGATGGACAGGGAGGCCTGGCGTGCTGCGATTCATGGGATAGCAAAGAGTTGGACACAACTGAGCCACTGAACTGAAAGAAAGTGTTTAATTTTGCATAACTGAACCATGCAAGAAACATTTCCATAATATTTACAGCTAACAAAATGAAATAAATCTAGGACTAGCTCATGAATGATATTCTAAAGAATGAGATTTGAGGAAATGAAGACTCTTGAGAGTCCGTTGGACTGCAAGGAGATCCAACTGGTCCATTCTGAAGGAGATCAACCCTGGGATTTCTTTGGAAGGAATGATGCTAAAGCTGAAACTCCAGTACTTTGGCCACCTCATGCGAAGAGTTGACTCATTGGAAAAGACTCTGATGCTGGGAGGGACTGGGGGCAGGAGGAGAAGGGGATGACAGAGGGTGAATGGCTGGATGGCATCACCGACTTGATGGACATGAATTTGAGTAAACTTCAGGAGCTGGTGATGGACAGGGAGGCGTGGCGTGCTGCAATTCATGGGGTCACAAGAAGTCGGACACGACTGAAAGACTGAACTGAACTGAACTGGAGGGACTCAGCCATACACATACATGTATCCACTCTCCCCCAACCGCCCCTCCCATCCAGACTGGCACATAATATTGAGCAGAGTTCCATGTGCTATACAGCTGGTCCTTGTTGGTTATCCATTTTCAATATAGTGATGTGTACATGACCAGCCCAAACTCTCTAACTATCCCTCCCTATCCCTAAAAGTAGCCATAAGTTTGTTCTCCAAGCCTGTGAGTCTCTTTCTGTTTTGTCAGTTCATTTGTATCATTGCTTTTTAGGGATGTCATACACTATTTCTCCTCTCTCTGACTTCACTCTCTGAGCTTTTAAAAATCAGTTTCTGGCAACATTCATGTAGTAGCTTACATTATTTTGTTTGTTTTCCCAAATTTCTTTCAAGCAGCTTTTACTGCTTTCCTCCAGCTCTGATTAAATCCAAAGGGTGCTGCAGTAGACCAGTACTCCTACAGTTTCAAAGCTGTCACTCTGAACTCTAGGGTTATGTTAGGACCTCCAGCCCCAGTTAAAATGAATTGTTTCAAAGCAGAGAGGTATCATCAGTGGCTTAACAACAAACTCAGGGAGTCAGATATCTTCCCCCTCATTTCAGGTTGAAATACCACTTTGGGCCAAATCCTTTCCTAAGGAAAAGCAGTGTGTCGTGAGGTCATCACTGCCAGGTGTTCAGTCGGAGAACTTAGTTTTCACAGAGGACTGTAGGATCCTGGTTCAGAAAACCAGCAGAGGGTTTGTCCTTATATTCCCACAAGATGTTATGTCTTGACTTTCATCTTGGTTGGGAATTTTTTTTTAAAGCTTTTCTGATGAATGTTTCTTTGTTTTACCACTCTGTGGACCAATGGTGACCTGATGTTGATTTTAATTTATATGGTATGGTGGTGTGGGTGCTTCCACTGGACTAGTTTTTTAGACTCACGTAAAAGGTGAGAAAATTAGATTCACCTTTGAAGCCACCCCAATTTGCCAGGTCCCGGAGGTGGACTTCAGGCATCAGTTCCTATGTCTGCCACTTAACTGACCACATCCCTGAGGATGACCTTGGAAAATACTTCCTTCCTTAGAGCTTTGTTTGACTGTTTTATAAGCTGCAGCGTATGGACCAAAGGTGTTCTCCCTAATTGCCCTGTGGAATACCATGATCTTTGACATGGTAATCAGTCTTCTGCATGACACACAGAAACAAAACTGTGATAGAGTGAGTATGAGAAATGCTCCATTATATTCTTCTTGTGAAGATTCATATTTTATATCAGCATTTAAGCCTTTAACATTTCAGAAGTAAAAAGACCTGTTCTTCAGACTTAACTGATCATTGCGTTGGGTAGGATAGAGTAGGTTATGCTGAGAGAAAAAAAAAAAAACACATCCAAATCTCACAGGCTTAAAATAAGGAATGTTCACTATCTGTGCATCTGTTTCTCTCTAATTCTCCCTCTTCTCTTCTGACTTCCTCTCATTGCATTTCCAATATGGTTTAATGGCAGTGGAGAGGGGCTTTTTCTTATAATCACTCAGGGAGGCAGCTGATGGAATAGACATCATCATGAAAACTGCAGGTCGTTTGCCAGAAAGAAATGAGGAAATTTAGGAGGGTCTCAAACCAGCTATTTGAATGTTACAGCCCAAATGTAATGCATACAATTTCCACACACAATTCATTGACCAGAACTTGACATATGACCTTAGTCAACTACAAGGGAAATGCGGAGAGAAGAGAACTGGATGGTGTGTTGAGCAGAGCTAATGGCCACTGTGACTTTGGAACCCTTTCTTACTGCTAAAGCTATACCCAGTAGAATTACATTCTGGGAAACTGTTTTGGATGAATTTTCTAAGAGCCCTTACAAGTCTGAAGGTCTATAATTCTGTGATCTAGTTTCAGAAAACTTTCCCTGTCTCTGATTAGTATGTGTGACTCTCTGAAAGAAAATGCCTTTTAATTTTTTTCTTTGTTTATGGTGGTAAAATTTATATAACAGAAAGCACCTTATTTTATAAGCCAAAACTTTAAGGGATGAACCTTCTAATTAGCTGTAGGATTTCTTGTTAGGGTAGCTGGTTCATATCAAAGTTTATCTTCACACCAATCATTGAACAAAAAGAGATCACTTGTATTTTTTAGTCCAATTGTATAAGAAAGAAAGAAAGCAAAGTCGCTTACTTTTCTTTGAAATGTAAGGCCTCTCGTGTCCAACTCTTTGCAACCCCATGGACTGTAGCCCACCAGGCTCCTCCGTCCATGGGATTCTCCAGGCAAGAGTTTGGGTTGCCATTTTCTTCTCCAGGGGATCTTCCCAACCCAGGGATAGAACCCTGGTCTCCCATATCGNTCCAACTCTTTGCAACCCCATGGACTGTAGCCCACCAGGCTCCTCCGTCCATGGGATTCTCCAGGCAAGAGTTTGGGTTGCCATTTTCTTCTCCAGGGGATCTTCCCAACCCAGGGATAGAACCCTGGTCTCCCATATCGCAGGCAGATGCTTTAACCTCTGAACCACCAGGGAAGCCCAACTGTATAACCTTGAATTAAAAGATAAAATGAGGTTTGCTTATGACCAAATCCTGTTGAAAACTAGAATCTAGACAGTTAATTTCTGGGAGAGGGGGCCAGTTCAGAGCAAGTTTATGAGCCCTTTGCCTGGGGAGTCCTTTTCTATTTCCTTCTTGCTGCCAGTTAAGATACCAAAGATAAGAAGGGAAAGAATTCACCTTCCAGAACAGAATGTGCTGCGTGTGTGCTTAGTAGCTCAGTTGTGTCTGACTCTTGGACTGTAGCCCACCAGGCTCCTCTGTCCATGGGGTTTTTCAGGCAAGAACACTGGAGTGGGTTACCATTTCTCTTTTCCAGGGGATCTTCTCAAACTAGGGATTGAACTCACATCTCCTGTGTCTCCTGCATTGCAGGCAGATTCCCTATCTGCTGAGCCATCATTGAAACCCCCAGAGCAGAATATGTATATCTATTTTTAAATTAATCTATTAATATATATGTAATTAATCTAAACTCACCTCCAACATGATAAGGCTGGAAATTAGGTAGTTCCCCCAATTCCTCATCTACCTGTCTCCTGATTTTCTTTTTGCCATAAAACCTCTTTGTCATCTAATGAAATCATAAGACTGTAGTCATACAGAAATAAGAGGCTTGACTTTCACATAGTGTAATTTTTTTTTCTAGTGTGGTGGATGAGCTGCTGACTTGTCTCCAATAAGAGAGGTTCAATCTATCTACAGTTCATTCTGACCAACTGCTGGTAGGGACCTCAGCGGCCAGGTTGATATATTTAATTTGTCACTGAACAGCCTGAGGCTGTGCTAAATTCATAACCTCTGCCTCTCTCCCCTCAATACACATGCGGTTTGTTGATGTGTTTATATACCATTCTGGGAATGAAGGCAGATTTATAAACATTTTTTAATGCAAAATGGAGTTAAGCACAGAACTATGCATCGTCACGGTTTGTGAATTACTAATAGGCCACAAGTCTGGCTTAAATATACATCACATCCTGAGACATTAATCAATTCCTAGAGCTGAGAGAATACAAAGCTTGTCCTTCAGGGACACACAATGCCTATTTTGAAAAAATGAATTACAATAAGGAGCACATAGGCCTTCTAGACCGTGAAGCTCTTAACAGTAGCACATCTTTTGTTTCATTTTTGAATGAAAATCATTTACAAGACGATACATGTGGTAGACTTCAGCCTGACTTTTTAAAAAAGAATAAACATTGTGGCTTTTAATCTATAGGAAATATTCAATTGTTTGGTGACTTACTGAGTCCCAAAAAATGCCTCTCATACATGAAATCTCTTCAAGGCTGAGCCCATCATGAAAAATTAATGGATTTATGAGTGGGAGAAAAATCTTTCCTTCTCTCTTTGCTTTTCTGTCACATACTGCTAAAACAATGATACTTTCTTTCCCTTTGTCTGTTTCTAAGGTACAAGATCCTTTTTTTTTTTTTTTTTGTTAAAATATCTACGAAGCCCTTAGAGATGTACGGTACCTTCAAAGTGCGTTTACATATATCCTTTAGTGATCTGGCCAGCATCATATGAAACACCTTAGGCAACCTGGCAACTTCTGCCTTCTAAAGATGTGATAACTGAGGTTTAGTTTAAATGACTGGTCAAGAATATTTAGCTAGAAAAAGGTTGAGTTTGGACTGAAAATCAGATCTTCAGGTATAAAACTAGGGCTTTCCCTGATTGTGATCATTGCTTACACAATTATTTCCCTAGATATTGTTTGTTCATATAGTAATTCTTAGGCTTTAAGAAGGTGATTAAACTCCCCAATAAAAATATAATGTAAAAAAAAAAAATGAAGTACATCACCAAAACAAACAGAACATGTTATAGAGTCTATACCATATTGTAACCTAGGGAGTTTTAAGAACTTTCAAATTGATCTTTGTGTCTCTATTTCCAGACCTTACATTCTGGCCAGATGGGGCCTGACCTGGAGTTTGAACAGAATTTCTCTGTGAAGTCACTCTAATGGGGAAATACTTCTCTCCAGGTCTAGCTGTTTCCTTCCAGGTGACAAGCTCCTCTGGTCTCCCTCTTCCTTACCCTGACCCAGAGGAGAAAGAGTGACTTAAATGATCCATACACTTGAGAGGCGTGACTGGGATGTAAGCACCCTCTGCTCAGCCACTGCCTTCTATTTTTTGGACAGAGTCTTTCTGCTCTGCTCCTTGAGGTGTGGATTCTGCCCCTTGAAGGGCAGAGTGGGAGACTCACCCCATTCAGTGCGGTTGTGACTGGGGGTGGGGGGGATCTAATTCTCTGGTATACATGTTAACTGACTTGGCGTAACTTTGTCTGTCATAAGGTGATAATTGGTCATCCATCTTCCATTCCTTGGCCTTATTATTAATTTTTTTGTTTGCTTGTTCAGCTCCTGGGTTGATTACAGATGAGCCATTTTACTGAGCATAGTTAACAATCTCAGTAGCCTGAATGTTTATATCTTTTTAAAATTTTTCTTTATTTCTTTGGCTGTGCTGGATCTTCATTGCAGTGCACATGCTTCTCTAGTTGCGGCGTGTGGGCTCAGTAGTTGCCCCGCGGCACGTGGGATCTTAGTTTCCCAACTAGGGATTGAAGCCATGTTCCCTGCGCTAGATGGCAGATACTTAACCACTGAATCGTCAGAGAAGTCCCTCTGTCTTTTAAACCACACATTCATTTTTTACTTTGGAACATTTGCTGGAAATATGAATGCCTAAGGCCTGAAACATGGTTAGCAATAAAAATATTAAGAACAATGTTTGCAGCTGACACACTCTGATACCGGGCTAAATGGTTTACTTGCTTTATCTCATTTAGTCCTCATCATAATAGTTTTGATGAACCTACATATTTTTAGCTATCAGATGAACTTTGGACTCAGTATCCTTGAATTAGAACATCTCCCTTTACTGATGTCGCAGCATAAAATCTGTACTGTTCAAAGCAGCAAAGGATGATTGGAGAGGGGAAAAGATTCTGTGCCCTGTGTCCAAGATCTTTCTTTAGAAATGGGGAACTTATGAGCTTGGGAGGCTGTGGCTGTCAGCCCTCAGCTGTTTGCTGTCTGGGGGTCAGGCAGCAGGAGCTGGGCATACACAGTCATTTTCCCATCCTTGCTCTGGACAGTGCAGAGCCCTGAAAGGCTTTGCAGGAAACTGTGAGAACATTATTCTCTCTGCCTCAGCAGAGACCTTTGCCCATACCATTCTTTGACCTCTTTAATGTTCATATCCACATTTCCTTATTCATTTATTCATTCTTTCCTTCTTTCCTCTTCCTTTTCCCTCCCTCCCTCCCTCTCCCTTCCTTTCCTACCCTTCTCATCTATTATTTATTTGATTAATATCTTGCTGACATTTTTTCCTCTCCTGTTACTGGAGCTGTGATCCGGATCACTGCCTCTCTCCCCTTCTGCTTTGACTTGCTCACCAATTGCAGTTTTATCCCCTAGTAAATTAAACTTAAACCACAGTTGGCAGAAAAGCAGCTCTTAAATGACAGTGTAAGGCATTTCTCAATGGGGCTGTCCCCCACCCCACTGCTCACATTTATGAGATAATTGGAAATAAATCTGAGACTATGAACAACAGAGAAGGTGAAACACATACAATGATCATTTCACACCAGACTCTAGACTGTTAGAGTCAGAACTTTTAATGGTCCTGGCTCAATAAAATGAACAAATGGTCAAATTCCTTAAATATTTTTATATTTTAAAAAGTATTCCTCTGGGACTGACGTTGTTTGAGAAGGAATGACAACTCCTACAGCAAAATATTGTAGGCTTCTATTTTCCTGTCACAGTGGATTCTAATTCATGAGCAGTAAGTTCTTAATTATGGTTTTCCTGGCAGCTCAGCCAGGAAAGAGTCTACCTGCCAAGCAGGAGACCAAGGTGCAATCCCTTGTCAGGAAGAGTCCCTGGAGGAGGGAGTGGCTGCCCATCCAGTATTCTTGCCTGGAGATTTCCATGGACAGAGGAGCCTGGAGGGCTCAGTCCATGGGGTTGCAATGAGTTAAACATGACTAAGCGACCAACTTTTTTTCACATTGTCACAGGTTGATATATTCTGCTTAATCTAAGATTTTTTTTTTTTTTTACTAAGGCATTCTCAAATGCTCTGTATATAGAGTATTAATTTAAAATAAAATTATTAAGACGTTCACCAAAGGGAATTCATCTTTTTTTGTTTGTTTTCATAATTGAAAATGTTTTGGTTCTCAGTTCACACTGGCTGGCTTGAAATCCCAGAATTATCCCATCTCTAAGTGAGTATCTTAAATTTTCCAAGCCTCTGTGAAACGGAAGATATAATAATTCCTAATCAAAGAGGATTATGGTACAAACTGCATAGGAATAATTTACATTGCATACTCAGAATAATTTTCAGCATAGTAAGGAAGATGGAGTTAAAATACATCCACACATTTTTTGATTTTCTTTTTTCAACAGGTAGAGCTCAGTTCCCATCCTCAGAATAGCAGACTGGACTTAGTGATTTACCTTCAATGAGTAGATTGCAGAGAAAGTGATGAGCCATTTCCCTGATATTTGCACTGTGTCGGAAGCTCGCCTGGATCACTGGCTCTGGCAGAAGCCAACTGCCATGTTGCTAAGACATGTGAACTGCCAAATGGTGAAGTACATGTGAGTAACTAAGGCTTTCAGTAAAAAGCAAATAAGACACTGAATTCTTCTGTCAACAACCAAGGGATAGACCTGATGGGCATATCCGCCAGTCTTCGGATGACTGAACTGGCCATCTCTTGACTGAGACCTTGGGCCAGAACTACCCAGATCACTGTTTCTGGATTTTTGACCCTCAAACAAATACACACATAACTAATATGGACCTACTGTAGAGCACAGGGAACTCTCCTCAGTATCCACGATGACCTATATGGGAAAACAATCTAAAAAGGAGTGGATACATGTATAACTAATCCACTTTGTTGTACAGCAGAAAAATAACACAATATTGTACATCAACTATATTCTAATAAATGTTTTTAATGTGTGAGATAATAAATACTTGCATACTTGTTGAGGTAGTTTGTTATGCAGCAGTAGATTAATACAATAAGCACTCAAGGAATGTTAGCTGTTGTTATATTTATTCCCCTTCAGTGGTTGTGGCAGTCAGTCCCTTTGAGGTACCTGAGCATTTCCATCTCATAATTCGAGCCCAGTTGGCAACAGTAGGAAAAAAAAACATTTCATGTTACTGCTTTAACCTGGTTTTGAGGTGGTTTCTAAATTCAGAACCAGCTATGAGTTAAATTCTCTCACTTTATAAAAAAGCAGCTTCGTAGCTTTATTTTCTAGAATAGGATAATTTTAAAGAAAGGGACTGAAGATACCACTATTCAAGCTCACTGATGTCTAAACTAAAGTTGTGACCATGTGTGTACTTGTTATATACAATACATCTCACATGTGGTAGGTCTATTTAGCTAATTATATCAAATACTTGTGCGATTTTTGAAAGTACAGTTTGCCTAACAATTTCTAATAATAGGTTTATCATCTCCATGACAAAACAAAACCTGGATATCTATAGTAAGACCTAATTTTCAGTGTATATTTATAGGAGTTAGCCCTACAAAGAGAGTAGTCACCAAATGCTCACTGAGAAAGTAATAAGGAATGTGAGTCCTGTTTTCAGAAACCAGTGTGGCTCAAGGTTCCAATACTCAGGATGCAGCTAAGAATAAGAGAAATATTATATACTACCTGTCCTTTTGTAGTCAATCAGAAATCTCTTAACTAATCATTTAATTATCAAATTTAATTCAATGCTATCCAAAACTGGAACATGATGTTACTGGTATATATGATTTTACACTGAAAATATAATCTGTTCATGCAACTATAATCTTTCTGGGGTTTTTAAAAGTTCAAGTATATTTGCTAACTTCTCTGTAACATACAGACAAATAACTTGAACTTATAGATGAACCTCAAAGACCAATTATAAATAAGATAGATTCATTAGATACCTATAAATTAGGATAAATATTATAAAAATTCACTAAAGGATTAGGATGGATAAAAGTATTTATGTAGAAAATGATAGTTTTTACAAATGCTTTTGTGTTAAAGATTCATTTAATTATAATAAAATTTCTCAAGTAGAATATGTTTTAAATATTCTGAATTACAGCCAGACATGGGTAACATTAGGGCACAGCTGTGTAAAACAGAAATAAAGGTTCCCTGTGTTTACTCTTTGCTTTTCTTTGTAAGTTGAAACTTTAGGGCTAATCAAGTAAGGATCATTATTACATTAAAATTCTTTTTAAATTAAAAAAGAAAGTTCCATATTTGAATTTTCAGTGCCTACTCAATGGCTCAGCAGGTAAAGTATCTGCCTGCAATGCAGGAGACACAGGAGACAGGGGTTCGATCCCTGGGTGGACAAGATCTCCCAGAGGAAGAAATGGCAACCCACTCCAGTATTCTTTGGAGAAGGAGATAGCAACCCACTCCACTATTCTCGCCTGGAGAATTCCATGGACAGACCAATGATCGCAAAGAATTGGACACGATTGAGCGACTAACACACACACCAGTATTCTTGCCTGAAAAACTCTCTTGGACAAAGAAACCTGGTGGGCTACAGTCTATGGGGTTGCAGAGTTGGACACAGCTGAGCATGCACGCATATATTTGAATTTTACTTGACAGTAGCCCTGAAGAAGGTGGTATCAGTAGAAGTAGTAGTGCTAGTGGTAGTGGTGATAACAGTAATAAAAACAACAAGTGGATACTTTAGAATGTTTACTGTGTGCCAGAAACTGTGCTAAGAGCTTTCCATGAAGTGAACAGCTTGCTTTTGAGAAGAGCCCTTTGAAGCAGGTACTATTATATCATTTTTACAGATGACAGTATTGAGGAATAAAGTTTGAGTGAGCCCACTGAAACCAGGCAGTGTGGTCCCACAGTCTTTGTAATTCAATATTTTATACTACAAAAGCATCTCAGCATAGTTAAACAAATTAACACATTCCACTTCATTTGTGGCATTCTAAAATAGTCAGTTTTGATTACTATTTTAAAGCCAAGATAAGCTTTTTTTGATAGATCAGATAGATGCCTTTCATTATTATGCTTCAAAAGCTTCTCAGAACATTTTATCTAAATCAAAATTATGAATTCCTCCATTCCCCTTGAAGTTTTTTCAGCACAGGTGATCCACCTTTCCTCTTATGGTAGACTTCAAACAAAACTCTGGCAAAAATCTTTGAATCATTTTTGTCCAGTATTTACCTATTCAGTAACTACTTAATTTTTTAACCTTATGAAGATTATATCTATGTATTATTTTCCTTTAATGGAGCAGTTAAAATACTGAAAGCTTAAAATCTATCTATCTGTCTATCTATATATAATCACAAGGAAGGCATGTTGAGCAAGGTCCTTGGGAATCTAGTTAAAAAGGGCATCAATGGGCTCCAGAAGCCTACAGATTCAATGCGCATATCTGAAAGAAATCACATAACAATCCACATAAAGGGTTCAGATAATGCTTTTTACAGGTAGACTTAAAATCTATCTATCTATCTATCTATATATAATCACAAGGAAGGCATGTTGAGCAAGGTCCTTGGGAATCTAGTTAAAAAGGGCATCAATGGGCTCCAGAAGCCTACAGATTCAATGCGCATATCTGAAAGAAATCACATAACAATCCACATAAAGGGTTCAGATAATGCTTTTTACAGGTAGAACCAAACTGTTCTAAACAAGTGGCTTCAGAGTTCTATACAGAACCAAACTTACAAAGATTCTAACTTACTCAGAAAAAGAATCTTGCTTCCGTCTCTACAGCTTGCAGTGTGTGCTTAACAAATGTTGTTGAGTGACAAACAGAAAATAATGCTTTTCTCTGGCCTCTTATCAATCTGGTCTCTACACTATAGTCAGAGTGATCATTCTGAAATGCAAATTTGATAATGATGTCCTCCCCCTTACCTTCCACACTAAACTTCCATTGTTTTTCCATCATTTTTTCAATAAAGACTAAAATTCTTAACAGTGTGTTGGAGGCCCTACAGGACCTGGCTCTACTGCATTAAGAGTTCCACATTCAAGGGCCTTCCCTTAGTTTCCTGAATGTGCCATGTGAGCTCCTACACCAGGCTGTGACTTAACATTTCTCCTGTGTCTTTCTTTTCCTGGCTAATTCCTTATCTGTCAGATTTTTGTTTAAGTATCACCCCTCAGGAAAACTTTTTTTGATTAATTCGGTTCACACTATTTTAATTTCTCATAGTACAACGTACTTGTCCTTCAAAATATATACTATTGTTTAAAGTTTTCATGTATTTACTTTTTTAATTACTGAGCCTCCTCACTGGAATGTGAGGCTTTTACCTTCCTATGAAAGTAGGAATTATTTCTAAGAGTTTACTCACAGTTGTATCGCTTAGGCCTATGATTCAGGCACATGCAAAGCACATAATACTTGTTGAATAAAGAAAAAAATGAATGAATGAGTGAATATGGTTGTCTATCTGGTAACATTCATAAAGTCATAGAAAGCAGAGGCTTCATTAAGTGATATCTATCACACTGTCATGTTCAGTAATATTAAGCAATCAGCCATCACAAGCCACTTGTATTTCAGGCTATTTAAATAGAGGAAGTGAATAAAATTGATACTCAGTCTAGTATGAAATGCATAAAACCTGGACTTGGAAATAATGAAATGTATAAGTTAAGTTCTCATTGATCAGCTTTTTACTCTCATTTTTAACTGGGTGGCCACAGAATTCACTAATTCTTTCAAGCTGCTAGGAAACTATTAGTGATCTTAAGTAGAAACTTATTAAATATTAATGATCCCAGGACACTTAGATGGGTATGATTCACTGAAAAAGCTATGTATCCCATAAGTATCCATCATATACATTAGTTCTGTGTGTTTGTGTGTGTGTGTGTGTGTATTCTCTTGAATAATCACTGGACCTAAAAAAATGATCAAATCTAATAAAATGGAAAGCGTATTCAGCAGTCATGATAAATACAGGGCTTTAAAGTAAGAGGGTTGGTCCCAGGCTCTTCCACTAACCTGATCATGACTCGTAACCTTTCTGTTTTCTTTTTCCATCACCACATGAATAAATAAATAAAACTTGTCAGGCTATCTGAACAAATGAGTAAGGATAAAAGTGAGCTCATTAAATGAAGATATTCTAGAAATCCATAGGTGCATAAGGTATTTAAAGGCACTCTAGAAAGAAGAGAATATTCCTAAATTTTCTTTTTAATAATTCTTATTGTATTTGGAATACAAAGGCAACTAAAATATTAGACTTTTTATCAAGTTAAAAAAATTGTAGTTGGGACCAGATATAATTTGAAAATTATTTAATGTTTGTTGTTAATCTTTTTTTCCAAATTTTCTCAAATGCTTATGGGTTTGTTTTTAAATCACCATGTGGCAATCAGTGTAAATGCTGGCTACAGGCAGGGCTTTGTTTATATTTCATCTGAATACAAATCATCTATCCCTAGCCATCAATACATGATTGGTGTTGGGAGAGGCATCCATTCTCAATTAATTATTTAATAGTCACTTGACACACATGAAACAGAGAAAATAAGCAAAATGGAGCCAATCTTTCTAGGGAGACTGACTCTGCCTTTATCACTCCATTTTCCATTTCAGAGATATATAATTCTGCTTCTCTTCAAAATATTACTTTTGCCATGCTTTCTCCACTCTTAACTGTTCCTGATTATGCACATCCCTGGATTCCTACGTTAAAAATGCACAGAAAAATAAAAATTTTCATTTAAAACACCCTCCTACACAGAACAAGCTGTCATTGTGTCATATTTGTTTCCTAATTTAAGAAAGGAAGTTATATTTCATGTGTTCTTCCTTAAATTGTCTGTTTTGTATTTTAAAGCAGCTTTGGGATATTTAGAGCAATGTGTCCCATAAAATAATGCCCATCTTTTATTCATTTCTATGTATCAGTGCAGAGGTATGCAACTTCAAATTATACTATAGCAAATCATCAAATGTAGCTAACTTATTCATGGCTTACAATCAAGTTAGATTTGGCAGAGAAAAAAGCATATACTGTTTCATTTTTCATAAAGCATAACTATAAAACCTGATGTTAAATCCATGGAAATTTACCGATCAAGCTAAAGTGTAGTATAGGCCATGGGATACACAATCCTCCATAATTATTTAAGCCAAAATACATGAAAACAAAAACCTTCATGGAGGCAGAAAGCAGTAAAATCACACCTTACTCTTTTTTCATAAAACCATGAAGGCTACAGAACTCTCCTAATGACTAGGTTTTTCCCCCCTTTCTGTTGTTTAAACAATTACAAATTTTATCAAGTCTTCATTTCTCTTAAAGTCAGGTAAGAGAGAACTGCCAAGTCTAGTAAGATTTACAAGGGCTAGTTCCCCTTAGCAGTGTCAGCAATTAAAACAAAAAAAAAAAAATGTCCAGAAGATATTATACAATAAAATACAGCCATACATAGTTTTTGTCTCTAAAGCTTTCAAAATAAGATTTAATAATTCACCTTTAAAAAACAGCCATAAATGCCACTTATCCATATGCTGTTGATTGTCTTGATTTGACCCAAAAGCTATCTCCTTTAAACCCTGACATCTTTCCTGCTCAGCCACAGATACATTCATATTTCTTTTTCATATTATTCACTTTTTGTTCACAGTCTTTCCTGTATTTATACAACAATATATTTCCTTGGTCACTGTTATGTAGCAACATTGGAAAAACACATCAATGACTGAATTTTATGTATAAAAGGGAGAAAATTAAACTTAGAGGTATGAGGGTTTTTTTTTTTAAATTCCAGTTTCAGTCCCTAAGAACAACAGCTTGACCTCCACTACTCAAATAAATATATTTAGCTGAATATCCTTGGAAAATCTCTTGCAATGCTTCATATGCATCCCCTGTTTATTAGCCTGCAGAAGCTTCCCAGTTCAACGTCTAAATCTCTCTACTATTTACCTTCCCAAGTCATTGGATTGAGAAATATGCTATTTAATCTCTAACACTTCTAAACATGAGCTGACCTCTCTCCCACTTCAAGAAACCACAGAAACAATTTGATTAAACCAACAAATGTTGGACATAGCCAGAGAAACTACCATTAATTCCAAGAACCCTCCTCCTAATCAAGAAATTTTACACAAGTCCTGCCCTACGCCACCCCTCCCCCCTCCCTTTCCCCACAGGAGCAGGACTGGCCACTCTCCTTCTAAAAGGCACAGCTGTGTCTATGAATCCTCTCTCCCTTGCCCATTACCAACTATGTGGGGATTCGCAACCATGGTCAGTTTCTCCTGACTTCATTTTTCACAAAACGTATGCCCAATCTGCATCTTACGGGGGAAATCTGTGTATGACAGACAGTGGTGACAGAGGAAAAGCACATTTTATGTTCTGGTGGGCCCCAGTCCAGTGAAGAGAGGGAACGGCTTGGCGAAGAACCCGAGGACTGAAGAAGGGAGGTCATTTTTACTTCCCACTTGGAAGGAAGTAGGACTAGTGGAAAGGGCTCCCGGGAGGAAACTGAACCTGGAAATGGAGACTGCTCAACCTTTCCCAAGAGGCCACGGGAGGGGCTGTGGGCGGTGAGGAGACGGAGAGGCCGGAAACAGGTTTCCACCTGGACCCTACGCGACACAAGCTCTGCAGAGAAGGAAGCCCGCATGCACAGGCCCCGACCTGCCTCGCCCTTCCTCCCGCGTACCCTGCCCAGGCCGAGGCCCCAGGGCTCCAGCGTCTTCGGGCCTTACCTTGGCTGCAGTCCTTGCCACGGAAGCCGGTTCGTGAGCAGTCGCACACCGCCTGGTCGTCCACTACGGAACACACGCCCCCGTTGAGGCACACCCCGCCCTCGCCCTCCTCGCCTGCTTCGCACGGGCTCCCGCCGCCGCTGTTGGGCGGCTCGTCGTCCAGCTTGACCTCGCCGCTGTCCACGGGCAGGGCCAGAGAGGAGTTGACCCGCACGTCGCGGATCCAGCCTTTGAAGGGCTCTCGCTCCCGTACTGAGGCCAGCGTGAGCTTGAGCGCCGCGGCGCGCAGTTCCGGGGGAAGCCCCCCGACGAAGAGGCCGCTGAACACCGTCATGTCCCGGCGCTTGGACTTGACCTCCACCCACTTGGCCTCCACCTGGTCGATGAAGAGCGTGGTGTTGCGGAACTGCCGGCGGATCCGCACGTTGTGCCACGCGCCGTCGTTGACTGGCGTGTCCGTCAGGAGCGTGGCGGGCTCGGCGCAGAAGATGGAGAAGCTGAGCTGCAGGCGGCCGCCGCGCGTCAGGATGAGCTCCAGGAAGTCGCAGAAGCCCTCGTCGTCGAAGTAGAGCACTAGGCCCCGGGCGCTGCGCGTCTTCAGCTGGAAGCTCATCTCGCTCTCGCAGCAGGCGTTCCACTTGGGGAAGCGCGTCCACTGGCCCTCAGCACCCGGGAACTCCAGCCCGCTGCCCAGCTCCGCCCAGCAGCCCAGGAGCAGCAGCGAGAGGCACAGGAGAAAGCAGCCCCCGCGCTGGAGAAGCGCCGTCCCCATGCTCGGGGCTGGGGTGCGGCGTGGGGGTGCCGGGGCCGACAGGGTCAAAATGATCTTGGACACCGTGATGCAGAAATCGGGGTCCGGAAAGAAGTCGGGTAAGGGGACGGGCAGGAGTGGGAGAGATGTCCCCTCCTTTATCTAGCTCTTTTTTTCTTCTTCTTCTTCCAGCAACCCCTCCCTCTCTCCCAATAGTCCCCTCCCAACTGGAAAACGTAGACCCCAGTAGCACAGGGCAGCCACAGAACTTCCAGACCAAAGGGAGGATACACTTTGGAAGCAACGTTCTGGAAAAAGGTGTCAACAGAAAATCAAGGGAAATCACACATCCATTTGAGTCCGATGAACTAGTCCAAGGGCATCGGTGGGGTCGACAGATACTTCACTCTTCAAATACCATCGTCTGCCAGGTAGCAGCAGTGGTGCCAGGCAAACGGGAAATGGTTAGAGTCAGGTAAAAAGCAAACACTTTCCAGGGAAGTAAGATGCCGGCAAAGAACCAGGATCCTTGACTGCTTGATAACACCTCAGGTGTTTCTCCTCCAGATGCAGTGTCCAAACCAATAAGGCACCACTTATCAACCCCAGAAGCTTCAAAGGCCTGCGTCTTCTGCCATTATCATAGACTTCCAGTACCACTGTAGCCAAAGCAGAATTCCTTGCACACGGCCTCAGGGGCTGGGTTTTACTTCTCTTTTTCCCTCCCCAACAGTAGGGTTCAAACACAGAAGCTGTGAAATAGCCAGAAGCTGTTAGAGGTGGAAAATACACCAGCTCCTCTTCTCTCCTCTCCGTCTCTGCAAGGCCAAGCTAACATGCCAGTGTATCAATTGGTTGTGTGTTGGTGATGCGTTTTGGTTTTATTTTGTCTTTTTATGAGGACCCAGAAATCTGCAGAGAATGAAAATAAAAATTAAGTTCTAAAGTCTGAGTATCATATAATCATTATTCAACCCAGAAATCAGGTATATAATTGCTGTTATTAGCAAGTCAGAGTTAGCCTTATTGGAAGGAACTTATTTGTCCTGATCTATAAGTAAGAATAGCTAATGTCTCCTAATAGTTAATATTACACTCTTACAATCAGCCACCACTACACCCTTGTAGTTTATTATAACCATTCATAGGTAACCCTCCCAAGGTTTGCCTTTTAAATATAAGTTTGGTTAATGTTATATTTTAATGTTTCTGAGAAAGTTTAAAGTATATGAAAAGGAGAGGGGGTAGAAAGACTCTGTTAGAAACTTCTGCTTATATGTGCACTGGTTATATGGACAATAAAAATACAGCCTATTTAAATCTCAGTTAATAGCTGATTTTACAACAGGCAAAGCATACCAAACTGTTGACTGGAAGCTCCCAGCATGGATTTGGGTAGCATACCTACTCTTATTTTTCTCAGAGAGAGAAGAACGCCCATGGTTTCTTGGGATTCTTACATTTCAAATGAGTATTTTCTTCCTTTTTATTGACGGAATCATTCGTTATAGGAGAAAATACCTCACTGGAGTCAGATGTCTGTTTTCGGCAGCATTTGTGTCTCAACTGCCATAATATTAACTCCTCTAAAGTCAAGTATTTAATATTTTGCCTAACAGTGCACTAATCTTAACTCCTCTTCAAGTCCTTTCTGGCTGTCAGCTCTTAGAATTTGTGTGGTTAGAATAGCTACTGTGTCACCTTAGCTGCTATGGCTCGAGGAAGCTCACATTTAAAATCATATCTTTGAATTACTCACTAAACTATTAAATCATCTCTCTTTATTCAACTCTAATCTGATAGGTTCTTGTAATGGTATAGAACTCATATATAGTGAATTCTTTTTCAGGCTTTTTTTAAAAAAACAAAAATTACTCTCATATTTTAACCAAGAAAATCACAATGTATCATCTGGTCCGGTTAAAAAAATATATGTATTTCCTTCACCATTTCCATTTCTTACTATCTCCCCCGCCCAACACATACACACACAACACACACAGGCACAGACACCAGTTTATTGCCTAGACACAGAAACTCACTATCCAATTAACACTTTTTTTCCTACAAGCTGAAACTAGCAGTAATTTATGGCACTGCATTGTGCTGCTGCTCCTCCATGAAGGGAACTGAAAACATTTGTCTTCAATACAGAACAATCCCTACAGGTGTCATCTGAGAGCCACCAAGCTAGGGGATCCCACTTCAAGTTCCTCCCCAGATGAAATTGATGACCGGTTCTCTCTCTTTCAGCACACACACAACACACTACACACACTGCCCACTAGCAAAGGGACATTAAAATCTCAGTTGCTTTTTTATTACGGCTGATACATGCCACACCATGAGTAATCACCAGCCATATCTTGTCTACTCCTGCTCCAAACCCAAAGAAAAGTGCTCTTAAAAATCATTCTAAGAAACATATTATTCAGAAGACTTTCATTTTTTAAGTGGACTCAGAAATCTGTGAAATTTTCGGTCATTATAGGCTTGTTCCCCATGGAGAACACACATACACACACACACACACACACTCATGCACACAAATATTAAATCACAGCTAGCAACAACATGCTTGATGCCAGTGAAATTCCTTCCAAAGATATGGAAGGTTCTGGGTGAGGAATAGGAGATGCCAGATGAGGTTATGGGTGACTCAGCACAAACTATCATGATGATTAGACAGGTAGGAAATCTAATTCTACAACCTGCCTTGCTGAGAATGAGTCAGTTTTTCCTTCTCTTCCCTAACACTTCACAGATTTACCTGAAGTAATAGAGGCTGTCACAGGGAATGGAAAAGCATACAGAATAACGGAAAGTGTCCAGGAAAAGTATTTTGGTATCCATCAAATGTGGGGACTAAATGTCATTTCACCGTATCCTCCATGAAATAAGATTTTCCAAAAATTATCACTTCAGTGAATAAGGAGGCAAACATGTAAGCTAAATTTATATGTATGTCTGTTTTTCAGGGAGGAAAGGGGCTCTAAACCAGTTGTTTTCAGTATTACAGACATTTTAAATTTCTTTCTGTTTACTCAGGACTTTGAATGATTCTTTTCCCTCTGTAGCCAATGACTTGCCATCTCAAATTTATGGATTTTTTTTTTCTTAATAAAGCAGCCATCTCAGCCATCAGTCACTTACACAAAGCTAATTATATTATTTCTTGGCAAATTCATAGTTGTTATAATAAAGATGATAATTAAGTTCCAACTGCTATCTGGTTATTGGAGGTCTGGTGTCTAAGCTTTAGCATGTGACAAAAAAGGGAACTCAGAGGCTAGTGATCATGTGAAAGCAGCCATCTCAGCCATCAGTCACTTACACAAAGCTAATTATATTATTTCTTGGCAAATTCATAGTTGTTATAATAAAGATGATAATTAAGTTCCAACTGCTATCTGGTTATTGGAGGTCTGGTGTCTAAGCTTTAGCATGTGACAAAAAAGGGAACTCAGAGGCTAGTGATCATGTGGTGATTTGATTCCAGAAATGCAAGCTAAGAACCTTGTTTGGGTCAATTGTACAGTCCTGAAGGAATAGAAGACTGTTGCTCAAGTGACTCTTAGCTACTCCTTGGTCAATCTGGCCATGAGATAGCTTGTTCGAGCAATAACAGTCTAAGGAGATGTCAAAGTCAGCTGTTGCGTGGATCTCATGCATCAGGAAAATACTGGGGTTGGTTCCAGATAACTCAACCTTTTTGGGAATCATGGAAAGGAACAGTTGGTAATAGATAGTTCCAAGTACATTATTATCCGAGGAACAGGGAATTAGGAGAACTGAGCATTTCCAGTCTTATGTCTTGGCTGAGAGGCCCATGTGCATGCTTAGTCGCTCAGTTGTGTCCAACTTTTTGTGACTCTGGACTGTAGCTGGCCAGGCTCCTCTGTCCACAGAATTTTCAAGGAAGAATACTGGAGTGGGCTGCCATTTCCTCCTCCAGGACATCTCAACCCAAGGATTGAACCTGCGTCTCCTGTGTATCCTGCATTGCAGGCAAATTCTTTACCCACAGAGCCCCTGGGGAAGCCCTCAATTTGGGGGTGTGGAAGCAGAGTCTGCCATTACTTGCTGTATGACCTGAGATAAGCCACTCTCTCTCTAAGGCTTAATACCTCTTCTGAGAATCATGGTGATGCTAATACCAACCTCAAAGTATGTCATGAGGATTTAGCAAAACTGGAGTGGATTGCCATTTCCTTCTCCAGGGACCTTCCCAACCCAGGGATCGAACCCGGGTCTCCCACATTGTAGACAGATGCTTAAACTGTCTGAGCCACCAGGGAAGTCCCCACATATAAAAGAATCCCATGGACGGAAGAGCCTGGTAGTCTACAGTCCACGGGGTCGCAAAGAGTCGGACATGACCGAGCGACTTCACTTCACTTCTTCAATATATAAAATGATTAAAGTAAAACCTAGTACTTGTTCATCACTCAATATGCGTGAGCAGTTAATAAATGATGACACAACTGTTATATCAACAACTAGTGCCATTTTCCATAAAAAGCCCATTTCAGGCTTTTCAGGAGATGGGCAAGGTGAATATGTCATTCTTTGTATTTAGAATGACAAACGTGTGTGTGTGTGTGGTGAAGGAGAGAGGAAGTGCTTGTAGACATTTTAAACATGTCCTCTGACTCCCATCCAGTCACCTGCCCATGCTGAATTAAGAGATTTTGTGGAAAGGCTCTGTGGGCCCTTATAATTGGCTCAGACTGCCACATGTATCTGCATGTGCATTGCATGATTCCAGGGCCCATGAGTTCACACAGACCATGAGGAGCATATGCTGTCCCTGGCTGATACTCTAGAATGACCACAGTTAGAAACAGACTCCCAGTCATTCAATGAGAATTGAGTAAGTTCTACCACATTTAGCTTCTCAGCTACATTTGGCATAGTCTATCATGCACTGCTTCTTGAAACACTGTTTCAATTTGACTTCTGGGACATGAAATCTCTTAGCTTTCTTCCCCTCTCACTAATCACTCCTTCATCTCTAACTGGTTCCCCTTCGTTATTTTAATGTCATATTCTCAGACTTCCCCAAGGCTCAGTTTTTGGGTCACTTTTTTATTTACATTCATTTCTTTGATGTTCTCACCCAATCCCATATAATTAAATCCATTCCCTATCTTGATCATTCCAAAATGCATATCTAACCCAAAACTCATTCCTGAATTCCACATTCTTACTCAAGTGCCCACTTCATATATCCCCTAGGATGTTTAAAAGGCATTTGCAAAATTGCTAGCATCACAAGTCGTTTCAGTTGTGTCCAACTCTGTGCGACCATATGGACTGTAGCCCACCAGGGATTCTCCAGGCATGAATACTGCAGTGTGTTGACATGTCCTGACCCAGGGATCTAACCCGCATCTCTTACTTCTCCTGAATTGGCAGGCGGGTTCCTGACCACTAGCGCCACCTAGGAAGCCCACATCTAAACTTTTGAATATTCTTGCCAGCCTGAACCTGCTTCCGTTCCTGCAACAATTTTCTCTGAGTGCCAACTCTTTCTACTTTCTGAGGCTGCAAACAAGTCTATAACTCCCTTTTGTGCCAGTGTGCACATGACTAATCTATAGAGAACTGCTCTCAGTTCTACCTTCAAGATAAAAATGCATCGAACAACTTCTCACCACCTCCACTGCTTCTGCCGAAGTCCAGGTCATCTACAGTTTATTTGTGGATTATTGTAATAGTCTTCTATCTATAGATTTCACTGACCATCTCCTGTGTGTTCTCAGCCCAGCTGTTTCAGTGCTCATTCCAAAATGTTGAGTCAGATCTTCTCACTCTTTCTCTTTAGTTCCTCCAACAGTTTCTCATCACACTCAAGGTCAAGCACTTACAGTAGTCAGCAAGGCCCTAGTAATTCATTTCTTCTACTCCAACCTCTTCAACTTCATTGTAGCACTATCTACAATAGCCAGGAAGCAAACTAAATGTCCATCAACAGAGGAGCACATTAATCTGTTTAAAATTTTTCATTCCTCAGCACTTATTAGTGCCTGATTTGGTAGACAGAGATACACATATACATAGCCTTATACATATATATATTAATATTCATTGTTATTTAGTTGCTAAGTCGTATCCAACTCTTTGAGACCCCATGTACTGTAGTTTTTCTTTCTTTTGATTGTTTTGGCTATTTGGGGCTTTTTGTGTTTCCATACAAATTTAAAAAATTATCCTAGTTATGTGAAAAATGCCTTTGGTAATTTGGTAGAGATTGCACTGACTCTGTAGATTGCCTTGGGTAGTATAATCATTTTGACCAGATGGATTCTTCCAACCCAAGAACATGGTATATACCAAGATATACCAAGAACATGGTATATCTTTCCATTTGTGTCATTTTTTATTTCTTTCATCAGTGTCTTATAGTTTTCAGAGCACATGTCGTTTGCCTTCTTAGGTAGGTTTATTCTTAGGTATTTTATTCTTTTTTGATGCAGTGGTAAATGGGATTGTTTCCTAATCTTCTCTTTCTGATCCTCCATTGATCAGCAGTGGCCACAGGACTGGAAAAGGTCAGTTTTCATTCCAATACCAAAGAAAGGCAATGCCAAAGAATGCTCAAACTACTGCACAATTGCACTCATCTCACATGCTAGTAAAGTAATGCTCAAAATTCTCCAAGCCAGGCTTCAGCAATACGTGAACCGTGAACTTCCAGATGTTCAAGCTGGTTTTAGAAAAGGCAGAAGAACCAGAGATCAAATTGCCAACATCTGCTGGATCATGGAAAAAGCAAGAGAGTTCCAGAAAAACATCTATTTCTGCTTTATTGACCATGCCAAAGCCTTTGACTGTGTGGATCACCACAAACTGTGAAAAATTCTTCAAGAGATGGGAATACTAGACCACCTGACCTGCCACTTGAGAAACCTGTATGCAGGTCAGGAAGCAACAGTTAGAACTGGACATGGAACAACAGACTGGTTCCAAATAGGAAAAGGAGTATGTCAAGGCTGTATATTGTCACCCTGCTTATTTAACTTATATGCAGAGTACATCATGAGAAACCCTGGACTGGAAGAAATAGATGTGTATAAGAGACAGGTGTGGATCACAATAAACTGTGGAAAATTCTGAAAGAGATGGGAATACCAGACCACCTGACCTGCCTCTTGAGAAACCTGTATGCAGGTCAGGAAGCAACAGTTAGAACTGGACATGGAACAACAGACTGGTTCCAAATAGGAAAAGGAGTATGTCAAGGCTGTATATTGTCACCCTGCTTATTTAACTTATATGCAGAGTACATCATGAGAAACGCTGGGCTGGAAGAAGCACAAGCTGGAATCAAGATTGCCGGGAGAAATATCAATAACCTCAGATATGTAGATGACACCACCCTTATGGCAGAAAGTGAAGAAGAAGTAAAGAGCCACTTGATGAAAGTGAAAGAGGAAACTGAAAAAGTTGGCTTAAAGCTCAGCATTCAGAAAACTAAGATTATGGCATCCGCTCCCATCACTTCATGGGAAATAGATGCGGAAACAGTGAAAACAGTGTCAGACTTTAGTTTTTGGGGCTCAAAAGAAGTGACACTTCTTTTCCAATTTGGATTCCTTTTTCTTTTTTTTCTCTTCTCTTGTTGACATGTCTAGGACTTCCAAAACATTGAGACTTGCCGGATAGGTATAGAATGGTAGGTTGGTGCAGGGAATAGAGAGAGGAGGGAGAGCTGAGAAAACAGACTGAGGCCACATGGTGGTCAAATAAGCTTGAATCTATAAATGCCATACAGAAGGAGAGGCTTTTTTTCCCCTTTTGCTAAATCTCAAGGCCTTTGGTGCTACTTTGATATTCCATTCACTTTCTTCAGTTCATTTCAGTTCAGTTGCTCAGTCATATCTGACTCTTTGCGATCCCATGAACCACAGTACGCCAGGCCTCCCTGTCCATCACCAACTCCCAGAGTCCACCCAAACCCATGTCCATTGAGTCGATGATGCCATCCAACCATCTCATCCTCTGTTATCCTCTTCTCCTGCCCTCAATCTTTCCCAGCATCAGGGTCTTTTCAAATGAGTCAGCTCTTCACATCATGTCCCCAGAGTATTGGAGTTTCAGCTTCAACATTAGTCCTTCCAATGAACACCCAGGACTGATCTCCTTTAGGATGGACTGGTTGGATCTCCTTGCAGTCCAAGGGACTCTCAAGAGTCTTCTCCAACACCACAGTTCAAAAGCATCAATTCTTCTACACTCAGCTTTCTTTATAGTCCAACTCTCACATACATACATGACTACTGGAAAAACCATAGCCTTGACTAGACAGACCTTTGTTGACAAAGTAATGTCTCTGCTTTTTAATATACGATCTAGGTTGGTCATAACTTTTTTTCCAAAGTGTAAGCGTCTTTTAATTTCAAGGCTGCAATCACCACCTGCAGTAATTTTGGAGTCCCCCAAAACAAAGTCAGCCACTGTTTCCACTGTTTCCACATCTATTTGCCATGAAGTGATGGGACCAGATGCCATGATCTTAGTTTTCTGAATGTTGAGCTTTAAGCCAACTTTTTCAATCTCCTCTTTCACTTTCATCAAGAGGCTCTTTAGTTCTTCACTTTCTGCCAGATTAACTTTCTTTGATATTTACATTTCTGTTATTTTCATGCCTAGATCCAAGCCATTTTCAGATTCTTTTATTCTAAGGCACAAAATTAACATTTTTTTCCCATTAATACATGTGACATTCATAGATAGACTTCAGTAAGGCCAAAACCTAATTCTAATGTACAGACACGTTGTGATAAAAGATTGAAAAAAATAAAAATATATCACTATTACACATTTCAAGTTGTAATTCTTTTCAAAGAGGAGAAAATATACATACTTACATTTACAATCTGAGAGTGTTTTATTTACGTAATAAAAATCCCAGGTGAGGAGATACAGTGCAGTTTTAAAGTATTGAAGGGTGAGTTAAGTTTACATGGTGTAAATTACATCAAAGGAAAAGAGAAGTGTTAGATTCATATAACATAGTTTTTCTTTGCATTACCATGAAAATGAGGAAAACAATGACAATGCCTAGAAAATTCTAGAAAGCCAATGATTATTTTTCATAGAAGATGAATGTTCCATGATATTGCTGTGATTAATCAAATAGATAATACTTTATTTGCATTTGTCTGGTAGGGTACTGGAATTTTTTTTAGTAGATGTTTGTACAGATAGGAACATGAAGTAGCCAGCAGCACTGCCTCCTTCCCTTGAGTCCACAAACAACCACAGAGAGAATAGTCAGAAGGTGGAAGGGATCAGAGAAAGCAAATGAGTTCTGCCCTCAGAATGCACAGTTGACTTTAATAAAATTCTGGTCACGTAGTCCAAAGCTCAGACCTGCTTTGGTTTAATCAGCTTCCAAATATTCGAGTACAGCCATGTTGATTCAGGCTCCTCCATGCATAATTTATTCCCCCTAAATTAGATCTTGTTTATTTCCCTTTGTTTGACACATTATATTGAAAGCTGCAATGGTGAGACTACAGTGTTGCAACAGACTTATGCATGTATGTGTCTCTGTGTGTAATTAGAGCATTTAGACACATAGCTCATGTTAAGGCATGCCATTTCCTCCTGGCACATGATGTATGCAGAACAGGATTGGATTATAAGCGGATTTCAGGATCCTCTATTTTGGCAAGTAATTTGGACACTGTGTTGCTGAAAATGGGGCTTACCTGCCCTTAGTAGAATTGGATGGGTCTTGAAGATCCTGCACTTAACACCTTCCTAGGTTGTGAGCAAGATCGGCATGAATTCTGAAGTCCTGCAGTGAGGAT
The DNA here is from genome assembly GCA_006410675.1 of Oreotragus oreotragus. Taxonomy (NCBI): domain Eukaryota; kingdom Metazoa; phylum Chordata; class Mammalia; order Artiodactyla; family Bovidae; genus Oreotragus; species Oreotragus oreotragus. Next base: position 29,219 of record SJYX01013237.1, on the reverse strand, counting down.
TCTATGAGAGCCACTCCACCAGCTCAGCAATGTCAAAGACTCAAAACCTTAGGATTCTGAGCACAGTCTTTTCAGTGTTTTCAAGAAAATTCTGAGAAAAAAAAATTCTGGCTAAAATACAATTGCTATCTCCCTGCTTTCTGTCCTCTGTTGAGGAAAGAATGAAATTCTAGAATGTAAGGGGCTAGAGGGACAAGCACTACGGGAAATCCTAAATCACACTGTTGTTTTTATGATACGTGAGACTAAAGTGTCAGAAATCCCATAGCCAAATTCAAAGTAGGACTAGAGAAAATTTGTTTAATTTCACCACCTGGTAAATGGCCCACAGAAATGGGATTTGTCTGAATTCGATCCATGGCTTTTAGTATGATTAAAATACCATTAAAATAACAGCTTAGGAAAAATAAGTTCAATTTTTTCCCAAGAATGGCTTGGAAGTGGCAACATTATTTATGGAAAGCGTTATGGCTGTCTGTAATGTACGTACTTGGCCTCGTAGTTTTCTCTGTGCATTCCTGATGTTGTAAAAAGAGAACCTGGTTTTCTGAGGTGAGGATATTTATAGTTTGGCATCATCAAAAAGCAATTCCTTGCTTATTTGAGATGTGGAGCCCAGCTGGGTCTCCCTTGTGACTCATTCTATATTCACCCGAGCTCTCTGCCTGCCTGCCGGCGCAGCACTCTCATGAATCCTTAATTCCATTTGAACTCAGCGATGCCAGAGTCACTTTCCATCAACCCACCCACTCAGCTGGATTGCGCCAGCCTCTTCTGTGTAAAACATCACATTCCCATTCTAAGATTGATTAGGTGTTGGGCCACCATCACAAAGATGAAGGAGGTCAAAGTCAGCATCAGTGCTAAGACCCAATAGCATCGTGATCTCCCCTGACCTCCAGAGCTGACAGTAGTGACGTTTTCTGGAATTTACCTACATAAACCCTGTTGTTTGTTGAATCAGTCATATCGACACTTCATCACTAATGATGAAATGAAATATCAGTGATGTGTTACTCTCACTGTCTATCTGCATAGCTCAACAATTGAGGCCAAGATGACATGATGAGGTCAGGTCAGACTGATATACAGCCAACCCGGTATCATGGCACCTTTCGCATTCTCCTGCTTTGTTCATCTCTGGGTTGATAAGGCGGGCATGGCTGGAGAGCTGGCTAGATGTCTGGTAGGAAGTGCAACTCTAGACTCTAGCAACTGCAAGATAGGCAGCCTAGATATTCTCAGGGGTCAGAAGCAGAGAGACTCAGAGAGCAAGCTCAAAATACACCCTTACATCCACAGACAAGTGCAGAACTAAAAACTGGTGACCAAGCTGGAGGCTGAGGTGTAATATGGGGACACAGACTCAGCGGAAGAGCAAGGGCAAGGGCAGGGAAGCTGTACTAAGAAGACCGCTCCCAAGAACTGGGCTGGCGCAATGGCGGCTTTTTTTTTTTTTTTTAGAATCATAAAGTAGAGGGTTGGCAAAGTGCCAAAGATTGGAAAGACTGAAAATTTATTGAGAAAGTATTGGATTATTTGAGCTCTCCCTCATGGATATTGAAGGGTTGAAGTCAAACGTGGTCCCTGCCATCGAGGTTCCTCATTGGCAAGTGGAGACAGGAATATAAATAAAAACTTAAATACTCACAGGACTGCTGAAAAGTAATATGCTCATTCTACCAGGAGGGTAGTAACAGTAGCCAGCATTTACTGAAAACTCACCATATACCAGGTACTATTTTCGATACTTTCTATATATCAACTCCTGATTTTACTGCTCTGTGTTTACAGAACAAAGAAATAGAGGCTAAGAACGGTTAACCAATAATCACCTAAGGCTGCAAAGCTAATTAGTGGTTAAGTTTGCTTCTGACTTACAGCTTGACCATTACACTAGTTTGTTCTGGGAGACACATTTATAAACAAACAAACAAAAAGCAAAACAAAAAAAAAACTTTGAAATACGTGGAACTTAGCAGAGTGCCAAGAACAGTGTGGAGGCTGGAATCCATGAGTTATGAGCCAAGTTCCTCTTGTCCCTTTCCAGTGAGTCTGTTGAGATTCAACATCAGGGCTCGAGTGGGAGGCACATGGTGTGCTTGAGGTATGGATGAGAAGCGGGGCAGCAGTGGACTGTTTTGCTTGGAGTGGAAGGAGGAACACTTTGTGGACTCTTGAACTACTTACTCTGTGTTCTGGATGCTAGTTTCTTCTGACAGCAAACTGAAAATCTTGGAGTAACCAATAAACATTGGATAGGCCTACCAATGAACAACAAAAACAAAAATGAAAGCATCTAACAACTGGTTAGTTTTAAGGAAAAAAAAAAAAACCTCATAGGACTCCACACATTTTAAAGTTTGTCAGGTGGAAGAGAAAAAAAAAAAAAAGACAATTTGCTCCATACATCTCTAAAGTATGCAACTGGGCCTAATGATGGGAAATTATAGAAGGTGATCACAGCTTGATAGCTAATTTTCCCCAGCAACTTAAGCGAGCAAAGTGGGATGTCTTTACTGCTAGAGTCATTTATGTAGATATTGCATCACTTTTGGTTGAGAGTAGTATCAGTAGCTTTCAAATTTGAAGGTTCAAGAGACTCTCTTGTACTGCTTGCTGAAATGTTCATGGCTGGACTTGGCATCCAGAGATTCTGATTCAGTAGGTCAGTGGCTGGTACCAGGAGTCTCTTGTTTTTGATAAGTAAACTAGAAGATTCTGATGCAGGTGAGAAATATTAACCTGAAAACTACAAACAGGGTTTCTACTTTTAGAGAAGTTAGAGTACATGACTAGGTTACCCTACAGCTCTGTGTCCAGACCTTGTTGATCTATCTCTACCCAAGAATTCCTATTTTTCATACAGTCTCTAACACATAATCTGATAGGTAGATACTGATATTTTGTCTTCCTCTTCTAATTAATTCCCTCTTCAAACCAATATTTTCTGAGCATCTACTATATGCCAGGCGCTGCTATTGGCACTAGAGAAAGATAGTAGAACAAAGCACCCTGTCATAGTGCAGCAGCTATCTAATGAAGGGAGAAAAGGAAACAAACAAAGTAAGTTATTTTATGAATGTTTCCTCTATATAGCATCACATGAGCTCTTGTGAGGAATGGCTCCGGCTTATTTAGCAACTCATACAATGTCTAGAATAATGCTGTGCAAAACTAGGTACTCAAAAATATATTTAAAAGACTCAATGATACATTAAAATAGGAATAGATTTGAAGAAAAACTATAAAAACATATTTTTCTACCGCAAATAGAGCTAATCTCACTGGTTTAACTGAGGATTTTTGTGCTTTATATGGATAATATTTGTAAGGCAGTGGATTTTTGTTGGCTTTAATAGAAAGTGTATCCAGAAAAAGTGACACAAGCTTCTCAGAGTTTGGAAGGTCTCAAATACCTTTGGAAGACATTTGGGAGAAACTAAAGATGATGAGGGGACAGGACATGCCATGGTGTAAGACAGCAGTCAGCAAAATTTTTTATATACATAAGAGATCAGATAATTAAATATTTTCAGTTTTTTTGAGTCATGAGGTCTCTATTACAACTACTTATTTATGCCATGGTAGCATGAATGACACTACAGGCAATATGTAAATGAATGAACATGTTCTAAGACAATTTCTTATATAAATAAGGGATAGACTAGATAGAGCCCTCAGACCGCAATTTGCTGGCCCCTCATTTAGGAGAAACAGCTAAAAAATCATGTATGTTTAGTTTAGAGAAGCCAGAAGAAGAATGGCATATCTATTTTCAAAAATTGTAATGAATTTCATACAGAAGAGAGATTTGATCTATACCATGTGACCAGAGGATCTAAAACCAAGGAGTCGAAGCTTTGTGCCAACATATTTTTCCAGGTAAAAGAATACAGAGGGGGGAAAGGCGGGGTGGGAGGAATTGGGAGATTGGGATTGACACCTATATAGTATTGATTTTGTTCATTGTTCAGTTGCTCAGTCGTGTCCAACGTTTTGCACCCCCAAGGCCTGCAGCACACCAGGCTTCCCTGTCCTGGCTATTATACTACTGATGCTATGTATAAGATGGGGCTTCTGAAGTGACTCTGTGGGTAAAGAATCTGACTGCAAGACACAGGAGACACAGGTTTGATTCTTTGATCAGGAAGATCCTCTGCAGGAGGGCAAGGCAACTCACTCCAGTATTCTTGTCTGGAGAATTCCATGGATAAGAGGAGCGTGGCAGGCTACAGTCCATAGGGTTGCAAAGAGCTGGACATGACTGAAAGGAGGCTACACATAAAACAGGTAAATAATGAGAACATGCTGTATCTCTCAGGGGCTCTACTTAATGCTCTGCGGTGTCCTAAGTGGGAAGGAATTCTAAACGGGAAAGAATATATGTATATGTATCACTGATTCATTTTGCTCATTTTGCTGTACAGAGAAAACCAACGCAACACTGTAAAGCAATTATACTCCAAAAATATTAATTAAACATTTTTAAAATAAAAGAATAACTTTTTAATAGAATTCTCTATGATAGTAACTTATATAATGAGTTTTCCATTGCTGGAGGTATTCAAGAAAATATCAGATTCCCACTTAGGAATGTTCCAGAGCAGACAAGAGACACTGGTGAACAATTTGAATAAATGTCCTTTAAGGTCCTTTCAACCAGCAGATTCTAGAGCAGAGCACAAAATAAGCTCAGGTTGTCACAGAGGCACAGTTAAATGAGAGCCTAGTGATTGCACAGGTTAAATTCCATCTATGATAAATCAATTACTGGGTGAAAGCCAGCTCTGCTAAATTTTAGGCACACATAGTAATTAGTAGGTTTTATATAACCAAAAGTTAGGACTGAATTAAATATCGAATCTGGCTTCTGTGAGTCTGATTTGTGGAAGACTTTAAGAGCATATATGATAAAGTTAATTCCATAAACTACATAAAATAAATAAGCAACAAGGATTTACTATATAGCATTGGGAATTCTACCCAATATCTTGTAATAAGTTGTAATGCGATATAATCTGAAAAAAAAAACAAACAAAAAAACAACCCAAATCACCATGCTGTATAACTGAAATTGGCACAATACTGTAAACCAACTATATTTCAATAAGAGAAAGGAGTGTATCTGGCAAATAGGTTGGTCATTTGAAAACTAAGAAGATGTCTCCCAGTACACAGATTAAAAAAGAGTCCCTCCTCCTTCCTCCTTTTTAAAATTCAAGGAATTTTTCTGAGTTTCTTTTAGGATATATATATATATATATATATATATAAAATCCTTTTTTGTGTCTTCTGCTGTTTTGCATTTATAAAGCTGTAAATGCTAGAAACAACAGCACTCCAAGATGGATGTGTGGATCCATAAAATTAATAAACACAGTGATTTATTCAGACTCTGTTGCCCCACTGATGAAAATGAGAAACAGACAATGTCTGAAGGATGAACATGACAAGGAACTAAAGGGCTTAAAATGTGTGGCTGTCCTTACCATGTTACCCATATGTGCCCAAAAAGCAAATCCTCAATCAGTCTGAGCTTCGTCTCCTCCTCCTGGTGGAGGGTCGGGAGGGGTGAGTGATTCCAATCAGTATCCAGTTGTTAGAGTAACAGCCATGTCGGTTCTGGATGGCCGACTGGGCGAAAACATGTTTGTTCTACTTAATGTGACAGTGTCCTGTCAAATTAACAGCCACGGTGGCAGGAGCAAGCTTGCTTAATGGGTTGGAGTCAGTTCCTCGGAGAATTTATCATCCACATGCAACCAAGAGGAACCCCAAACCTCATTGCCAGGTTTATTTGTAGATAATAACCAAAGGTATGCCATGTAGTTACAGCAGGATTTGTTTACTCTTTAGCCACTCGCTTTCATGTTCTTTATCAAACGCTGCCCCTTTAACACCCACAAGCTCTGCAGGTTCGTGCTTGACCCGTGATTAAACATACCTGGTGAAGTAGAATTATTTAAGGACCTGTGCCGAGATGATTTATTTAGCAAGATTCAATGATGATAGGAAATAACAAGCATTCGAAGAGGAGGGCAGGGGAGAAAGGGAACTACCCAGAGTTGTTTTAACCTTAACTTCATTGTGAAGATTTTATCTTTTTCGTTTATTTTGATGTGGACCATTTTAAAAATCTTTGTTGAATTTCTTACAATTCTCTTGCTGTTTATGTTCTGGTTTTTTGGCCACAAAGCATGTGGGATCTTAATTCCATGACAGGGAGTGAACCCACATCCTGCCCGGCATTCGAAGGCAAAGTCTTAACCATTGGACTGCCAGGGAAGTCCCTGTGAAAACTTTATTATTATTTTTTTCCTGTGAAAACTTTAAACACACAATTCTTCCTCAGGTGAGCTGTTGTGCTTAAGATGCGGACTACAAACTGTTTGCCATGTTCCTCCCACAGCTAAGTTGTGTTTGGCCTACAGAGTATGAACAAGAAGTAATGAAATGTTCTCTATCATTCAGATATAAGAAAATTTCACCTAGTTCTGGATATTTTATTAGAGTTAAGAAAAAAGAAACACAGAGTTGTTGGCAGCACAAGGCAGCTTTGTTACATAACAGTAGTTAGAGCTGTGCAGTAGCCTGTCTCCCTTAGGTGGGCTGAGTTCTCTCTGTGGTGCCTACTGGGCCTGCTTTACTCATTTAGATGAGCTATTATATGAAGTTTTGCTCCTCTGATGTAAAAATCAGATCTTGATTTCCACCATCATGTTCATGGGTGGAAGATAAAATATTATGGTCTTGCCATTCATGGATATTTTTAAGACCCTCTTTGCTTCTCCCTTTCTCCAGTCCTCCAGTCTTCCACCAGTCTGCCTCCCAGTGGCTTAAACTCATCGAAGTCGGCTGATAATGGAACCTGGGAGAGGCCAGCCCTTCACAGGAGAACAGGAGAATGGCAAGGAAAAGATCTGAGGGCAAACTGATTTAGAAACAACAGATCTCGGGGCTTAGAAAACATGGTTTCTGCCTAATTGGCTCTGTGATCTTGCAGAAGTGCTTGAATCAACCTGGTCCTCAGAGTTTTCCATCTGTACAATAAAAACTTGGGCTGGGTGGTCCTTAAAGGCCCTCCAGGGCTTCCCTGGTGGCTCCGATGGTAAAGAATCTGCCTGCTATACAGGAGACTCGGGTTCGATCCCTGGCTCAGGAAGATCCCCTGGAGAAGGGCATAGCAAGCCACTCCAGTACTCTTGCCTGGAGAATTCCATGAACTGATCGGCTACAGCTCTTGGGATTGCAAGACCCTTAGCTTCCCGAGGAGTCTAAAAGCAGACATGACCGAGTGATCCACACTTTCAAAGGCCCGTAATCTCATGATTCTGTGGTGGAAGGGTTGATACAGCCTTGACTTCCTTCTCTGTTGATACCTATTCAGGCTCTCGTGGGACATGTGCGCGTCCACCTTGAGGGACTGAAAGGTAGCCAAGTAGCTTACTATAGTGAGACAGAGATGCTTTAAGGGAGGCAGAGAATATAGCTTGCCAGATATAAAGTCTGACAGCAACAATGAAAACAACTCTGGGCAGCTTTATTTAAAAAAAATTTGAAAATTTGAAGGAAATATACAAATGGCCACTTTAATTAGAGAACTCTTTGTAAGGAAATAATTCAAGAGTGCAGTCCAGCCTTTGGGCTGGCTTTAGGGGTAAAGAACTCAACCTGGGTTGATGTTACTTTAGCTGCTTTTAGACTCCTCGGGAAGCTAAGGATCTCTTTCCAAAGGAAAAACTAAACTAACAACAATATACTATTTTCATTGTTTAGATCACAAATGATTTTCCCAGAACGACTTCACCAATTTCGGAAAGAATTCTGGAGATGGACTCAACATGAGATCCAAACCGGCAGTTCCATATGACTCATGAGTTCATTTCTGTTTGCTTGTGAACTGACTGTGGATGTTTAAATAGAGATGCTTGATGATGAGTTTGTTTCTCATTGTATAATGGCAACTACATAATGAATCAGGGAAAATGGCAACAGCTTTTATACCTTCATTTGCTTAAAACAGATAAAAATCTTTTCATTCTACCTTATTAAATATCAAATAACTCAATAATGACAAAAAAATCTAAACCTGCATTTCCAAGGACTTTTAAAAGTGCATTAAATTTGTAAGGATACAATGATATTTTAAATAAAAGTGACTACACCACACAATTTAAAATGTATCCATTATAGAGCCGATTGAGACTTCAATAATTTAGTAATTTTTATCACTGAAAAGCGGAACATGTAGAAACAGATTAAGAATCTTCTATTTTTACCTCATTTGGAACAAAAGAGAGACTAAGGTTGCTTACTGGCAGATAATGATAGTCTGGACACTGACATTCTTCCAGACATTAAGTCATTTGCTATTTCTCTTTGACAGGTATAAAGCTTCAGAAATTAATTGTGTGAGCTAGTCCTGATTCTCCCAATATCACCCAGCAGCTGCAAGAACAGTTTCTGTTAAAAGCTTGATAATGAATCAAGTTTGCTTGTTAAAATGTCCAATAAATAGTAAGATAAACGTGGTAATATATTCCACTTTGAATATAAAAATACAGCTGACTTTAAAGCTATTGATGAAGAAAAAACAGAAAGTAAAAAATTAGCGTCTGCAAGAGAACTTATTTTAATTAATGGGCTATATTTTTGATAAATCTTGGTTAAACAAAGAGTTGAAGCAGAGAAATACTAGAGCAAGCAAAGTTTTTATTTAGCTGGAAAATAAACTACCTTTTCTTATATATGTAGCCTTGCTGTTGAAAATCTTCCTAAAGGAATGATCCTCCTTCCTTAAATTCAAACTTGGCTTTTACTGGGGACATAGCATGTTCTGGCCCTGAAGGCAGGAAGCTAAAGAGACTACCCTAAATAAATTGCCCACCTCCCCACCCTTGTTCTCAAGGAATTCTTAGACTCAATGAGTAGAGTATACAAACATAAGTGAGTAGTTTAAAATATATATCTTTCTAGAACGCTTCACAAACATCATTTTGGGTCTCAGTTTTCATTGTCTTGAGCTTGAAATGGGCGTCTTGAAGAATGTAGAAAGGATCACTGGATTTGGAAGGAATGTTCTTGAGGGTGAAATGAAATGAAATAATATGTACAAATGCTCTCAACATAATGTATGCTACTTTACAAATGTCTACAACATACACATCTCTTAATTGTATTAAAGATATATACCAAGCACTTTTTTTTCAGTCCAGAAATGCTTTTTTTTTTTTCTGTTTAATTTTTTTAATTTTTATTTTTACTTTATTTTACTTTACAGTACTGTATTGGTTTTGGCATACATTGACATGAATTGATTAACTTCTTGGTAAGAGCTTGCAGTTAGGGAGAATGTTGGACATCACCATAACCTAACATATATTGCCTATTTACCAGAATAAGATTGAGCCATTTAAACTGAGTCATATAAATCAGTTGCTCAGAGAACAAATAGGAAAGACAGTAAAATCAAATTTTGGGTACCAGGGATTGATTTTTTAAAGAAGCTAATATTTGAAAAATAATGTGAAAGAGGATATTCTTTTTTTAAACAAATGTTTGCAATTTTATAGCAATTGCTCTAATGTAATGAATGAAGATTGGTTCAGAAACTCAGACAGCAGTCAGACTTCTAAGATAAGTAGCAAATTTCAGTTATTCAAAAACCAGAAGAGACTCTATCCTTTATGCAAAATTTTGTCACAGGTTGCTGGAATGAGCTCACATAGTATGCATTCTATGAGATACAATTACTTAAAAATGAAATCTCAGCATTTTTATCTGCTCTGCATTAAGGAACCATTGAATTATCAAACATGTACTGAGCTTCTTTATATTGATAGAGGTGCCAGGTGATGAGGGAATACAAAAGAGATTTAGAAGTTATCTTATTCCACCAGGAACTCACAATCTTGGGGGAAGATAGATTTGAAATATTAGGTGAGAAAAAGAATAAGTACAAGTAAGTGTTACAATGATGATATAAGGTAGGGAATAGCTGTGAAAAGAAGAGAAGTGAAAAGCAAAGGAGAAAAAGAAAGATATAAGCATCTGAATGCAGAGTTCCAAATAATAGCAAAGAGAGATAAAAAAGCCTTCCTCAGAAATCAATGCAAAGAAATAGAGGAAAACAACAGAATGGGAAAGACTAGAGGTCTCTTCAAGAAAATTAGAGATACCAAGGGAACATTACATGCAAAGATGGGCTCGATAAAGGACAGAAATGGTATGGACCTAACAGAAGCAGAAGATATTAAGAGGTGGCAAGAATACACAGAAGAACTGTATAAAAAAATCTTCAAGACCAAGATAATCACGATGGTGTGATCACTCACCTAGAGCCAGACATCCTGGAATGTGAAGTCAAGTGGGCCTTAGAAAACATTACAACGAACAAAGCTATTGGAGGTGATGGAATTCCAGTTGAGCTGTTTCAAATCCTGGAAGATGATGCTGTGAAAGTGCTGCACTCAATATGCCAGCAAATTTGGAAAACTCAGCAGTGGCCGCAGGACTGGAAAAGATCAGTTTTCATTTCAATCCCAAAGAAAGGCAATGCCAAAGAATGCTCAAACTACCACACAATTGCACTCATCTCACACGCTAGTAAAGTAATGCTCAAAATTCTCCAAGCCATGATTCAGCAATAAGTGAACTGTGAACTTCCAGATGTTCAAGCTGGTTTTAGAAAAGGCAGAGAAACTGGAAATAAAATTGCCAACATCCACTGGATCATCAAAAAAGCAAGAGAGTTCCAGAAAAACATCTATTTCTGCTTTATTGACTATGCCAAAGCCTTTGACTGTGTGGATCACAATAAACTGTGGAAAATTCTGAAAGAGATGGGAATACCAGACCACCTAACCTGCCTCTTGAGAAATCTGTATGCAGGTCAGGAAGCAACAGTTAGAACTGGACATGGAACAACAGACTGGTTCCAAATAGGAAAAGGAGTACGTCAAGGCTGTATATTGTCACCCTGATTATTTAACTTATATGCAGAGTACATCATGAGAAACGCTGGGCTGGAGGAAGCACAAGCTGAAATCAAGATTGCTGGGAGAAATATCAGTAACCTCAGATATGCAGATGACACCACCCTTATGGCAGAAAGTGAGGAGGAGCTAAAAAGCCTCTTGATGAAAGTGAAGGAGGAGAGTGAAAAAGTTGGCTTAAAGCTCAACATTCAGAAAACGAAGATCATGGAATCTGGTCCCATCACTTAATGGGAAATAGATGGGGAAACAGTGTCAGACTTTGTTTTTTTGATTTCCAAAATCACTGCAGATGTTGACTGCAGCCATGAAATTAAAAGACGCTTAATCCTTGGAAGGAAAGTTATGACCAACCTAGATAGTATATTGAAAAGCAGAGATATTACTTTGCCAATGAAAGTCCATCTAGCCAAGGCCATGGTTTTTCCTGTGGTCATGTATGGATGTGAGAGTTGGGCTATAAAGAAAGCTGAGCACAGAAGAATTGATGCTTTTGAACTCTGCTGTTGGAGAACTCTCAAGAGTCCCTTGGACTGCAAGGAGATCCAACCAGTCCATCCTAAAGCAGATCAGTCCTGGGTGTTCATTGGAAGGACTGATGTTGAAGCTGAAACTCCAATGCTTTGGCCACCTCATGGGAAAAGTTGACTCATTGGAAAAGACTCTGATGCTGGGAGGGATTGGGGGCAGAAAGAGAAGGGGACGACAGAGGATGAGGTGGCTGGATGGCATCACCGACTCATTGCACATGAGTTTGCGTGAACTCTGGGAGCTGGTGATGGACAGGCAGGCCTCGGGTACTGTGATTCATGGGGTCGCAAAGAGTCGAACACGACTGAGCAACTGAACTGAACTGAACTGAAAGATTTAGAGGCTGCTTCATGCTTATTTAACAAACTGAAGATAAGCTCTTTCTCTTTCTCCTCTCAGGTCTAGGTATTTTTAAATTACCTTAAAGAATTGTTTGTATCCTCAGAAATTTGGACTTTTGGATATTGGTTTTCTCTTTTTCATTTGTTTTTAATTAAATCTTTAAAACCACAGCTTCTCTACCTGTATCCCTACTTATGGGCATTTATAACACTAACAAGGATGCATATTCCCCAGTGCCCCATCATTTTTGTTGTTGCATATAACGTACGTATGTATCGGGGTCGCAAAGAGTTGGACATGACTGAGCGACAGAACTGAACTGAACTGAACTGATGTATCTATATGACTTCCCATGTGGCACAGTGGTAAAGAATCCACAAGCCAATGCAGGAGATGCAGAATATGTGGATTTGATCCCTGGATCAGGAAGATTCCTTGAGTAGGAAATGGCAAACTGCTCTAGTATTCTTGCCTAGAAAATTCCATTGACAGAGAAACTTGGCTGGCTACAGTACATGGGGCCACAGAGTTGGACATGGCTGAGCCAACTGAGCATAAATACATATAAATATAATAATACTTATTGTCTCTCTTTCCCCCAAAATTAAAGTTTCACAAGAGGATGGCTCTTGTATTATTGAATGATCTATCTTTATTCAGAAAAATAGAATAATTGGTGATCCTATAAATTTTTGATGAATTAGTGACTGAACCTAAGATATCGTATCATTCTCTCTTACAAAATCTCTTTACTTCTTGGGGATGAAAATTTTTCTGAGTTATTGTAAACTGAGATTTTTGTTTTATTCCCTATTTTCTGTTACATGGTCAGAAGGCCCTAATTACTAGAAGAAAGTTCCTAAACAATAGCAATTTTTATCAGTCTTGAGAACTTTTGAAACAGCCCTTGAAGAATGACTATAATGAGAAGTAAATCAATTATTTATAAAGAAATTGTGGGGAAGGAGTATAAGGAACAGGAATAGTAGCCTGGCAGGATAAAATTGCATGGAGTATACTAAGAAGAGGCTCCCCAGTGGCTCAGTGGTAAAGAATCTGCCTGCAGTGCAGACCTGGGTTTGATCCCTGGGTTGGGAAGATCCCCTGGAAGAGGAAATGGCAACCCACTCCAGTATTATTGCTTGGAGACTCCCATGGACAGAGGAGCCCGGGGGGTTAAGTCCATAGGGTCGCAAAGAGTTGGACATGACTGAAGTGACTTAGCAGCAACAGCAGCAGCAGCAGCAGTAAGATATAAAAGTGGTCTGGTGTGGCAGGGCTAGTTTGTGTGGTGACCAGGGCAGAGAGGCTGGAAGGGAAATAGTGATGTTGACCTTCTCCAAGGAGTCTTTTTCAGTTATTTCTACCATTCTGATGATTTGGTCATAAGTTTATTCCACTTAGCATATTTACAAGTTATTTTATATTAATTTATATTATGTATATTCCCATTTCTTCATACTTAGTATATAAATTTTTTGACTAGTTTGTAAGCTCTTTGGCAGCAATGAATAACAGTTTACTATGTGTTAGAAAGGAACTTAAATGAACTGGGTGTAAGACAAGCTTCCTAAAACAAGGGCCTTATCCATTAACAGATGAATGGATATAGAAGATGTGGTACACACACACATACACACACACACACACACTGGACTACTGCTGCTGCTGCTAAGTCACTTCAGTCATGTCTGACTCTGTACGACCCCATAGACGGCAGCCCACCAGGCTCCTCTGTCCCTGGGATTCTCCAGGCAAGATCACTACTACTCAGCCTTAAAAAAGAACAGAATTTTACCATCCGTAGCAAGATAGATACACTTGGAGGACATTATATTAAGTGAAATAAGTCAGATAAAGGAAGAAAAATTCTGAAAGATAGCACTTACATGTGAAATATAAAAGATATAACAAACTGGTGAATATAACAAAAATGAAGCAGACTCACAGATACAGAGGACAAACTGGTTTACCACTGGAGAGAGGGAGAGGGATGATACAGCGGTGAAAGAGCGAGAGGCATGAACTACTGGCCGTAAGACAAGGCCTATTGTACAACAGAGAGAATATAGCCAAGATTTTGTAGCAGTTATAAATGGAACGTAACTTTTAAAAATTATATAAAATTATTCTAAAAGAACAAAAACTTTAATAAAGTAAGCAGTTTTCAAAAGCTAGAGCTTTGAATGGCTTTTTCATTTGGTACAGCTGGAAAGCACACATTAATATTTGGTAACAATAATTGGAAGAGGGAATGACTCAGAAAATCTGCCCTGTTCTTGTCGCTGTTCAGTTGGTTTTTCAATCGGACTTCCTCCTTTGCTCATTATATGATCTTGGAAGAGAGTCACTGAATTCCTTTTAGGCCTTGATTTCCTCATCAGTCGACAGCAGGGGTGCTGCTGCTGAGACGGAAGCATTGCTGGGAAGCTTAAGTGAGATGATACAGACAATTTGGGAAATGGAAATACTGTACAAATGTCTATTATGGAGCTGGACGTTATTTGTACACCTGGAGCAAAGATGGGAACAGGAACAAGATAAAATTGTTGATTTGGTCTCCAAAAGGGAAAACCTAACCCTGACATTTTTTGGCCTACATTGAAGATTTCAAGCTGCCCAAACACTTTTTTTTTTTTCCCAAAAGTTTCACATTTCACAGTAAGAATGGAGAATCAGCTGAATAAACAGCAACAGAGATCCAAGTCCAAAGACTTCTAAGACTTCAAAATGCCGTGGTTGTGTTGCTGAGTTGGAGTGGGCCTCTCTGTAAGCAGATATCTCTGGGATTCATAACTTCTTTCTGGTCACTCTTCTCTTCTTCTTCCCACTGTCACCTGAAAGGGAATGAAGAGACTTTCTTGGCTTGATGTAGTAAAAAAAGATTACAGCACCAGAGCTTGGGACACTTCGCTTACAATTCTAGCTCTTCACTAATTACTGCAGTAAATTTGGATTAACTTCTGTATCTGTTTTTCCTTTGTAAAATTAAATAACTGTATGAGATAAATTCTGCTGCTGCTGCTGCTGCTGCTGCTAAGTCACTTCAGTCGTGTCCGACTCTCTGTGACCCCATAGACGGCAGCCCACCAGGCTCCCCCGTCCCTGGGATTCTCCAGGCAAGAACACTGGAGTGGGTTGCCATTCCCTTCTCCAATGCATGAAAGAGAAAAGTGAAAGTGAAGTCGCTCAGTCTGTCCGACTGTTAGCGACCCCATGGACGGCAGCCCACCAGGTTACTCCGTCCATTGGATTTTCCAGGCAAGAGTACTGGGGTGGGGTGCCATTGCCTTCCCCGGAGATAAATTCTGAGGTTCTTCTATTCTCTAAAATGTCATAATCGCTAAGCATCCCAGGTGGCTCTAGTGGTAAAGAAACAGCCTGCCAATGCAGAGGCAGGCTGCATTGAGAGAGACACGGGTTCAGTCCCTGGGTCAGGAAGATCCCCTAAAGAGGAACATGGCAGTCTGCTCCAGTATTCTTGCCTGGAGAATCTCATGAACAGAGGAACCTGGTGGGCTACAGTCCATGGGGTCGTCGAGAGTCGGACGCGACTGAAGCGACTTAGCAGGCAAGCATCCAGAGGAAAAATAGTGAATTTGAATTCCAGGTAACTTTCTATGATCACTCAGCCTCATTCTACCAATATCTGTCCCCTTCACACATATTCTATGAAATACTTTTATTTTGGTTTTGAAAGGCTTACTTTGGGGGTCATTTTGTCGGCTAAATTGGGTCATGTCCTGTTATCCAGCAGGATGGTAACAATAAGAGCTATTACTAGGCTTCTCCTCTGTGGTTCAGCAGTAAAGAATCTGCCTGCAATGCAAGAGACACAGGAGATGAGAGTTTGATTCCTGGATTGGGAAGATCCCCTGGAGAAGGAAATGGCAACCCACTCCAGTATCCTTGCCTGGAAAATTCCATGGAGAGAGGCTCCTGGCAGGCTACAGTCCATGGGGTCACACTGAGTCGGACACTGCTGAGCTACTGAGCACAGGCTTACTTTAATACTACATGCTAGGTNGGGAAGATCCCCTGGAGAAGGAAATGGCAACCCACTCCAGTATCCTTGCCTGGAAAATTCCATGGAGAGAGGCTCCTGGCAGGCTACAGTCCATGGGGTCACACTGAGTCGGACACTGCTGAGCTACTGAGCACAGGCTTACCTTAATACTACATGCTAGGTGCCGTTCTAAGAAGTTTATATATTAACTCATTCAGTCCTCCTATCAGCTCTATGAGGTAGATGTTATTGTGATACTTATGAGTAAAACTGAGGCAAAATGAGGCTACATAATTTGTCTGAAATCATACTCCTATTAAGTGCCAGAGTAGCAATTCAGATACAGACCATTTTATAACCCCACATATGTGTGCTACACTAATCCACTATACTGACTATGGAGAGTCAGAGGAAAGCTGGGAAGAAGAGATCTACAGCTAGAAAGCATGTACCAGCGTCTGAGAACATTGTATCAGGCACCCAAGACAGGTAAACTATTCAAACAAATGAGGAGAACAACCAAAAGTCTGAGTTCTATTCCATAGACCAATCTGCTCTCAAAATTTTGTCTTTGGGATTGCCTGCCAAAAATGTGACTTTAAATATAAAACCAGCAAAATGAATCATTTCTTGGAGAACATTTCTGTGGTTCACTGTGGAATGCCAAGTTAAGAATATCTGTCTTGCATTTTCAAGCACATGTGCTGTAGTAATTTTATGGGGTAATGAGTTGGCTTCCACTAAAGATATTTTATTTTAACAGGGGCTGGGACTGGAGAAACATTATGTGGCAGGCAGTGAAATATCTTACTTGTGCAGATTACCTTAGCTAATCACCTACAGGTGAATTTTCTAGGAACTCTGGTTTTAACCCTTTGACTACTATGGATTTCAGTGGATTTTAGCTGAAGACATGGATATGATGGCAAGGCACCCCGTGGTGAGTAATGGAGGAGTTTGGGGTATGAAGGAACTGATCAGAGAGTAATGGAAGAAATATGGGATTTTCATCTTAGTTTTAAATTTTAAGTGGTACTTGAATTCTATTAATCGGATTTAGCAAAAAAAAAAAAAAAAGAAAGAAAGAAAGAAAGAAAAAGAAATCGGTATGTGATAATAGCTAATAGTTTATAAAAGCTAGCATAGTCTCCACTTCCCAGTTTGTCACATGGCAGACATTGCTAGTTAACAACCCAACATCTACCTTCTCTTTTCGTATTAATAGAAGACAAATTTTCTACTAAATATTCTATTCCCCAGATTATCTTGTAACTAGTGGTAACCATATGAAAATGTTCTTACCAAAGAGATATAGGAGGGAATCAGCTAGGAATTTCTGGGAAGAAAGCTCCTACTCAATGCCCCTAAATGGTGGCCAAGAAATTCAGCAACCATCTTGTAACTATGAAGAAAGAGAAATGAGTTATGATGGTGGCACAGAGAGACAGATTCCTGATTCCCTCTGATGCTGATACAGCTTCCCTGAGTACATAGGCAGAACATGCTTGTTTTCTGAAAAAAGAATTGTATCTTTTGACTTGCAAGCAGTTTCCTAATTCTGAGGCTGAGGGAAATACTGTGTTTTTCCTCTTACTCTGTTCTCACCAGTGGACCCAAGTCTGGGGCTGACATGTTCCCACATAGTGAAGTCTGTGCCCAAAGGGGATGGGACTGCTTGTCATTTCTTTCATTAAGTATATGTGATTCTTGAATAGAGGAAATTATTCTTCATATCCTATGAGAAAGAAAAGGAGTGGGCAAAAATTTATTGAATTTCAACATAATAAGCATAATAGTCAGCAGAGCAACATAATGTAATATACATTCCACCAAGAAGGGCAAATGAACAGGAAAGAGCTGTGTGCCTGAATTTTGCCCCATGAGTGTGGGGAACATCACCCGTGAGATACGGAGACCCTTCTGAGAGAGAAAAATCAGCACAAGGCTGTGGCAGCATTTATGATAATGATAAGCAGGTGAGTGTTCTGGGACTGAACATGAGATATTTGGTCTATGAGTGCCGTTAAGAAAATCTGAAAGAAATTTAAAGGGAGAAATCAAATTGCCAGAGTTGAATAAGCATGGCTCACATAGTTCATCTGATGTTAGAGAGGAGAGGAGCTTGAGGCTGAAAGCTTTCATGTTAAGGATAGTAGATTAAAAAGATCTTTGATGCCATCATTATATTGAAACTAACTGGCCTTGGGCATCTCTTTGCATGAGCCAAATAAATCCTTTCCTTTTGTAAAGCTATGGATTGTTGGGTTTTCTATTTACACTGAACCCATCTCACCCTGACACACCCCCTCTTCTCTTTTAATAAGCCCACTGAGTGAGTGCTCTGTGTGTAGTTGATAAGGCAGAGAACGTATTGGGGGACAAACGTTGTGATAGAGGAGTTTGATTACAATTGTTTTGGCTTCTATAATCTCTATTTTGTGCTTATGATTATTTGTTTTATTGTCCAGAAATTTTTAGGCTAATTATATTACTATGAGCTCCATGAATACCAGTTTCTTTACAATTGGAGATGGGTTGAGCTCTTTCAAGAAAGCTTGATTTTTCAAAGACAGCTTGAGGAATGAAGGATGGAATGCAGAAAAGAAAGAAAGGGTTTCACTCATGGTGAACCTTGCTGTGAAAATGATAAGTGGTAAACTCAAGTAATAAACAACTCACAAATTCTAAATTGCACATCGTTCTGAGTAGTGAGATGAAATTTCAGGAGATCCGACTCCATCCTGCCCTGGACTTGAAGCAACCTTTTGTCCAACACCTTCCCCTCATCAGTCACTGAACACCAGTCTCAGTTATCAATCGCCTGCCAGAGGATCTCAGTGCTGGTGTTTCAGTTCAGTTCATTCGCTCATTCATGTCCAACTCTTTGCTAATGCGTGGGCTGCAGCATGCCAGGCCATCATCAACTCCCAGAGTTTACTCAAACTCATGTCCATTGATGCCATCCCCATCTCATTCTCCATCATTCCCTTCTCCTCCTGCCTTTGATCTTTCCAGCATCAGGATCTCTTCAAATGAGTCAGTTCTTCGCACCAGGTGGCCAGAGAATTGGAGTTTCAGCTTCAGCTTCAGTCTTTCCAATGAATATTCAGGACTGATTTCCTTTAGGATGGACTAGTTTGATCTCCTTGCAGTCCAAGGGACTCTCAAGAGTCTTCTCCAACACCACATTTCAAAAGCATCAATTCTTCAGTGCTCAGCTTTCTTTATGGTCTAACTCTCACATTTATACATGACTACTGGAGAAACCATAGCTTTGATTAGATGGACCTTTGTTGTCAAAGTAATGTCTCTGCTTTTAATAAGCTGTCTGCTGCTGCTGTTAAGTCACTTCAGTCGTGTCCGACGCTGTGCAACCCCATAGATGGCAGCCCACCAGGCTCCCTTGTCCCTGGGATTCTCCAGGCAAGAACACTGGAGTGGGTTGCCATTTCCTTCTCCAATGCATAAAAGTGAAAGTGAAGTCACTCATTTGTGTCCAACTCTTAGCGACCCCATGGACTGCGGCCCACCA